>CAUYQV010040658.1:0-24708 GCA_963574575.1 Galagoides demidoff
TTTGCACTTTGACATTTAAAATGTCCCAGACAGGCTCAGCGCCCGTAGCACAGTGGTCACAGCACCAGCCACATACACCAAGGCTGGCAGGTTCGAACCCAGCCTGGGCCTGCCAAACAACAATGGCAACTACAACAAAAAAATAGATGGGCGTTGTGGTGGGGACCTGTAGTCCCAGCTACTCAGGAGGCTGAGCCAAGAGAATTGTTAAAGCTTAAGCGTTTGAGGTTGCTGTGAGCTGTGCCATCACAATCTGAGGGTGACATAGTCAGACTCTGTCTCAAATAACAAACAAACAAACAAAAAAACCCAGTAGTATTTCAACATGCCAACAGCAAGCAATCTGAAAATCAAATCAAGACGGTAATCTCAACTACACACAAATAAAATATCTTGGGGTAAACTTAAAGAAGTGAAAGATCTCTATTTAAAAAAAAAAAACTACGAAGCAAGGATGAAAGAAATCGAAGAGGACACAAAAAATGGAAGCACATTCCATACTTGTGGATTGAAAGAGTCAACATTGTTAAAATGTGCATACTACCCAGAGCACTCTATAGTTTTGATGCAATCCCCTTCAAAGTACCAGTGACAGTCTTCATTGAAATAGAATAAATGATCTAAAAATGTATATGGAATTACAAAATATCCACAATATCCAAAACTATCCTTATCAAAAGAACAAAACTGGAGCAATCATATTACTTAACTTTGAAGTATGCTACACAGCTATGGTAACCAAAACAGCATCGTACTGGCATAAAAATTAGCACATAGACCAATGGAACAACATAGAGAGCCCATAAATAAATCCACATATGTATAAAGAGCTTACCCTTGACAAAGGTGCCAACCACATACAGTGGGGGAAGGACAGTCTCTTCAATAAATGGTGCTGGGGAAACTGGATATACATATGCAGAAGAACGAAACTAGACTCTTATGTTTTGTCATATACAAAAATCAAATCAAATGATTAAAGAATTAAGTCTAAGACCTGAAACTACAAAACTACTAAAGGAGAATATGGAGTAAAGCTTCAGGTCTTGATCTGGGCAAGGACTTCTTAAGTAATACCCTCAAAGCCCAGGAAACCAAAGCAAAATTGAATAAATGGTATCACAACAAGCTTAAAAGTTGCTGCACAGCAAAGGGATCAATCAACCAAGTGAGGAGACAACCCTCATAATGTTAGATAATATGTGCAAGCTACCCTTTTGCCAAGGGGTTAATAACTAAAATATATAAGGAGCTCCAGGGACTTGATAAGAAAAAATCAAATAATCAGATTAAAGAGTGAGCAAAAGATTTGAATAAACATTTCTCAAAAGAAAGCATACAAATGGCCAATAGGTATGTGAAAACAATGTTCAATATCATTAGTCATCACAGAACGCAAATGAAAACTAGAATGAGATATCACTTCACCCCAGTTAAAATGGCTTTAATTTTAAAAAAAGGCAATAAAGAATTCTTGCAATAGCTCAGTGGTTAGGGCACTAACCACATACGCCGGGGCTGGTCAGTTCATACCCGACCCAGGCCAGATGAACAACAACAGCCAGGCATCGTGACAGGTGCCTGTAGTCCAAGCTACTTGGGAGTCTGAGGCAAGAGAATCACTTAAGCCCAAGAGTTTGAGGTTGGTGTGAGCTGTGATGCTACAGCATTCTACCAAGGGAGACACAGTGAGACTCTGTCTCAAAAAAAAAGAAAAAATGTGACGATAGGAAAACTCTTCCACACTGTTGGTAAACCTGTAAATTAGTATAATCACTATGGAGAATAGTATGGACTTTCCTCAAAATAGTAAAAACAGAACTAGCATATGTGCCAGCAATCTCTCAGTTTGGGTGTTCAGTATATCCAAAAGATATCTACACTTCCATGTTCATTGTAGCACTATAAATAATAGCTAAGATTTGAAATCAACTGAAGTGTCCATCAAAGGATGAATGGATAAATTGTGGTACATATATACAATTCAATGTTATCTAGCCACAAAAAGAGTGAAATCCTGCCATTTGAAACAACATGTACGGAACTGGAGAACATTATGATAAGTGAAATAAACCAAGCACAAAAAGACTAATCTCTCATGCTATCACTCATATTTGGCAGGTAAATATATATATATAATTGAGCTCATGGAGACAGAAAGTAGAATGATGCTACCAGAGGCTTGGAATGGTAGTGGGAAGGGGGGCATAAAGTGAAGATGGTTAATGGTAGAAAAATAGAGTCAGAGAGTTAGAGTAAATAATATTTGACAGTGCAATAAAGTGACTACAATCAGCAATAAATTAGGATATGTTTTAAAATAACTAAAAGAGTAGAACTGGAAAGTTATTAACACAAAGAAATGATAAATGCCTGAAATGACAGATAACCTGATTTGATTAATTCACATTTAAATCTTATATCAAAACATCATATGTACCCTATGAAAATATGCAACTATTACCCATAATTTTAAAAAATGAAAGTAACATCTATTGTTGAATGACTTTAATTTTTTGACAAAGAAAACCGATGTAAATATTACTTCTGAGCCATATTTAATGTCTGTTACACATGCCACATTGTTCCTGAAGCTACTGTTGGTTGCTTTCCCCATCCCAATAAACTTTCTTTCCTTATCCTCACATAAAATGTTTTGGGTACCCTTTTAAAATGAAAACATATTCTTATTTGTATTATAATCCTATGTGACCTATGTCTTATTATATTTAAAAACTCACGAGATAGAAACTCATATATGAATTCATATAATTTTTAACTATTTATAGAAGTCTTCAATTTTACTGAATAAAGAGTGGTGGGCAAGAATATTAAATCTATCAGAAATCCACAAAGGCTTGCGATTCATAAAAGGTCACCTGATTTGGCTTATAGATTTGAGGAGGGGAAAGTAAATTTCATGAAATAAAAATATAAATATTTGCTAATAGGTAAGGTGAAAGATGTAGACATTATCTGTAGAGAAGTTTGACAGCAAAAGGAATAATAGGGTACCATAGTGCCTTCCTGGGGCTGAAGTATTAGTTTGTGTCAGATATATTCTTCCTTAGCAAAACTACATTTATAACCTAGGCTTTAATCAGGGGATAGCATAATCAAAAGCTACAAAAAACTTGTATGATTTGCTTAAAATAATTTATCGATGTCGCTAAAATTGTTCCAAGGTAACAAAAGAGGTTTGAAAATAGGCTTTTAAGCCAGATTGCCTATGTTCAAATCCTGACTCCAACCCTTTCCTAGTTGTCATAAGCAAGTCCTTTAGCATTACCACACATTAGTTTCTCCATATGTAAAATGTGGGTAATTATGGTAGCTTAGTCATCAGATTCTTCTGATCATTAATGGCCTGATTATATATGAGGGAAGGATGTTACCCTGACATAATAACTGCTTTACAATGGCTGTTGATTATTCTCTTTATTATCTAAGCTTCTTTTATAACCAACCGTTCATGTGCTAAAGTTCACCTAAAATTCCATGGAAGACCACAGTCCAACTTTGCGGAGACGTGCTAAGCTTTTCATCATTTGATAAGAACTATATAACATATTTTTCCTCTTTGGTTTGGGCTCCTCAAATTCTTGGTGCCAAAAGTTTTTTCTCACATTCAGTAACTCTAGTTGAGCCAAAGTTCTGTGAAACTTCTTCCAACCATCACCTTTCCCTGGCTTCTATTTAATTTTACTTTGTTTTACTGATTTGGATGTCTATCATTTGTGGCAAGTTGGTAAATAAATGTGATATTAATTCTCCTGCTGTTAAACTTAATGCTTTCCAATTAGATACTTTCAAGATATGAAACTACATCCATCTCCAAACATCCCCTTATGGTATGATTGTTTAAAAATGTGGTTCCAAAACTCATTGAAAGATTGAAAAGGGAGGTCTAGGTCCTCTCCTCTTCAATCTGGGTGGATGAGTGACTCCTTCAAGAAATAGAGGATAGCAGAAGTGAAGCTCTGTCCCTCCACAGCTAGGTCATAAAAGACCATATAACTACAACCTTGTTTGATGGAACACTGAGGTACCATATTATATGTTTGAGTATTTTGGGATCACCACACTTGAAAGAAGCTAAATGATATAGGAAGGTCTTGTACAGTCCTCCAGAATTCTAGTCTGCAGCCACTGGGTCAAACTTCGCTTTTAAATCTTCACAGCTGAGTGTCTGGACATCATACAGCACAGACAGTACATCCAGGCTGTGTCCTATTGGAATTTCTGACTCTTTTTTTCTTTAGATACAGTCTTACTTTGTCATCCTCAGTAGAGTGCTGTGGTGTCATAGCTCATAGCAACCTCAAACTCTTGGATTCAAGTGATCCTCTAGTTGCCCACCACAATGTATGGCAATTTTTAGAGATGGAGTCTTGCTCTTGCTCAAGCTGGTCTCAAACCTGTGAGCTCAGGCAATCTGCCCACCTCAGCCTCCCAGAGTTTTAGGATTACGGGTAAGAGCCACCAAGTCTGGCCTTGAGAATTTGTATTCTGATTATGGAACAAGGAAATTTATGAATCATTTGTGACATATAAAACATTTCTACTAGAAGCAAAAAGTGAGAAAGGATACCCATGAACTGATAAATGGATAAACAAAATTTAGAATGTTCATCAATTAAATGTTATTCAGCAAATAAAAGGAATAGAGGAGTAATACATTCTATAATATGAATAAACCTTAAAAACACTCAAAATGAAAGAAGCTAGATACTCAAGGTCACATTTAGCATGACTTCATTTATACGACATGTGCAAAGTAAGGACATTCATAGAGACAAAATACAGATTAGTGGTTTTCAAAGGCCAGAGGAAGAGAAGAATGGGGGGTAACTACTAATGGGTACAGAGTTTCTTTGGGGGATGATGAAAGTGTTCCGCAATTAGAAAAGTAGCGAGAGATGTATAGCTCTATGAATATACTTAAAAAAACCCTAAACTGTACACTTTTAAAGGGAAAATTTTATGGCATGTGAATTGTATCTCAATAAAGCTATTAAAAGAAAGGCACCAGAATATCCTATTTCTGAGTAATGCTTATTTTTTTCCCTTGAAGCCTTCTGAAGAACTTCACACCTCTTTTTGTTGTGCTGTGGCTTTTCGCAAGCAGCTTTCTCTGCCTTTGCTTATGTTTCACTTTAATGTTAGAATCAACCCTGCTTACTATCCTGTGTCTTTTCTTTTAAATTGAAGACTTAAAAGCAAACAAACAGAGATGGTAATTCCAATTCCCCAGTGATTCAACAGGTTTGAACGTGCAGATGGTAAGAATTTATTTCTGTCCTCGTTGGCTTCCATGAGAAAGAATGGGAAATAGCTCTTCTGGGTCAAAATGTGTGGCTCCGGAAGGAATGAGTGTTTTCCTTTTTTAAACCTTAGCATGTTTTTGTTTTCTGCGATGCCAATTTCTCCTAATTTTATGTTGACTTCAAAAATGTTGTCAGATACTAATGACTTCATTTGGTAAACAAAATAACATATTAACCTGCATGGGAGAGGATAAGTGGAAAACAGAAAACATGAGTATTGCGAATATTAGGTTAATATGTCATTGCTTTCAAGAGCCATCTATAATGTGTCCTTGCAATTTACACCACAAATGACCAAAAATCTCATTTAGAATAATCAGGAATTAGTGGCAAATCTGCTTATCTAGATCTCGAAACATTAATTTTTCTGACAGTTTCTTCCTGATTATATCAAGTGCCAGATACTGCTAATTGCTTCTCCAATACCCAATAAACTCAGCGAATAATTGGTTATCTTTATGAAATATCAGTAGCCAATCCTCGGGAAAAACAGACAACTCCTAAAAATTAAAGAAGCATAATTAACTAGGAACATGTCCCTCCCCATTTTGCTTTTTAAATCTCTTTTTTCATTTTTTATTTTGTTAAATCCTATAAAGGAGAGAGTCAACCAGCTTCTGGAAGGAAATACTAGCAACCGCATGAGGGTCTGGCAAGCTGCAGCAGAGCGAGACAAATGGATAGAAAGGAGTTCCTTCTTTTATATCAACACAATCCTGGCTTTATTTAGAAGTAGCAGTGTGTCCACCTAAAACAAAGGGCTCTATTTCAAGCCTCCCTGGCAGCCAGCAGTGGCCTGGTGACATGTGAAAGGGAGACTACTGGGAATTTCTGAGATAGTTTTGTTCTCCTAACACAAATGCTGGCCTTTTATTATTCTTGCTTCCTTCTTCGTCTGTCTGCCCTGAAATGTGGATGTAAGGCTGGAGGTGTTGAAAGCATCATCTTGCAACAAGCAGTTGACAAGCAAGAGAATGATAGTAAGGGGCAAAGAGCAGGAAGATCCAAGGGGCCTGACATGTTGACGCCATCATAGGGTCACTTTCTTGCCTTAGACTGCTTTCCTTCAGATTTCATCATATAAGAAAATTAAAACCCTCTCTCTGGTTAAACCATTTCTTTTAGTTTCTGTTACTTGCAGCCAAATGTAGGCTACAATCTCCATCTACAGTTCCTCCCAATGGGTGAACTTCCACACCTTATACGCATCGAACAGATATCTGCATGCACTGTACTTGTTGCCATAGTAGGTGGGAAGTTGAGCCAAGGGTGCTAGACATCCAGTAACACATGAAACAGTCTAACAAAATGAATGTTTCCTGTCTTATTCAGCTTTTGAAAAGTAGGTGTAAATCTGTTTATAATTGTGTGAATATAGAACCTGGCTCTATTTCACATATAAGTGCAAAGTAGTTTTTATACATTCATAGACAGTGGATTTTTCTGAAAATAAATCAAAGGGAAAATTCGAGTTTTTCCCAATTTATAACTCTAGCCAAAAGTTATTAATCCTATAGGAAAATCTCATTACTCTTAGATATGCTGTTCATGGTATTTTAATCATTAATGCCACACACTGGCATTAGTCAGCATTTAGAGCTGTCTAGTTCTAGTGATTCTAGGCATAGGTATATTGATCTACAGCAGTCAGTAACTTCCTTAGTCATATATTGGGTGCCTAATTATTGATGATAATGATATACATCACTTTATAGTTAATTATTAGTAATGTATTATTTCTTAGGAAATTATTTTGAAATTATATACAGGTAAGTTATATTCTTGATAAATTCCCATTGAGGGTAGTAACAGAAGCATTAAAAAATAGTTTACGAAAAGGGGTGTCGGGTCTTACAGAATTTTAAAATCTATAGGGAAAACCAGTTTTTAGAGGAAGTGACGTATACATCCCAGTATATAGAAGGTAAGATGGCATGCCCAATTGATTGAAAGCTGATTTTCCTATTTCAAAGGTCCTGTCCCTTTAAGTTTTTATTTTAGTATGCTGGCCAGCTTGTTTCCAAACAATAGGAAACTTCAGGCCATCTTGGGTTTTCCCTCACTGTTAGAAACCAAACTGTAAGACTGACTCTAATCCAGATAAATTTGGATAAAAGACAAATTGAAGGCATATGTACATCAATGTGGGGGAGAAAAATAGGACAAGACTAGTAATAGCTGCTCAGTTCTTTCTTCCATCAAACACTTAACTATCTAGCTGTTTTTTAACTCTTATTTTTCAAGTGTCAAATACCAAAGGACAAATACATTTTTACAGCCGGAAAAACCATAGGAAAATTCTTTTAAAATATCCACATATGTGAAGTAATACTAGAGAAAAAATACTGGGCAAATAAGGAACTTTGTCCCAAGGTAGGGGGACATTGACAAAACTATTACCAGTTACAGCTGACCTTTACTGGAGAAACTCCTTTAAAAGAAAAGTCTTCAAAGGGTCAAATCCCGTAGTGTTCACAAACCGGAAAGGCTGCTACAGGGCAGGTAGAGTCTATTATAGAGAGAAAAGCTACAGGAGAACAATTATCTTTGAAGAACTTTCGGGCCAGATTAGGTCCTGCAGTGCAGTTCTCTGTGTTAAGAAGCAGGCAAGGATATATACCCCTCTTTGCTCTATAGCTGCCTTGTTTAGAAATTTCCTCTCAGAGAAATGCCTTATCCTTTCAGATTCACATTAAGTATTTTCCAATTCTATTTTTGCCTTTATCTCGGGAAATTCCAAGTAGGGATGAAGCTCATGCTGTCTCCCTAAAATGGCAAGCTCCTTGGATGATGATTTTACAAAGTGTGAAAAATAATATTTTTTCTTTGCTTCAAAAAATTTCCAGCTGTTGCCATCCAACTGCTTTCCACCCATAATCCACAAATACACAAGCCATGAAGAACTTAGGGGAACCATGGAAAAAAGTGTTTTAAACACAGTCTCATGGAGAGAAGTCTTACAGTAGGTATACTGGTAAACTGCATTTAGACAATTATTTCTTGTGGATAGAAAATTTTAGAGTGGACGAACTGAACAAATTATTTATACCTTCTTAGGCAGCAATTCTTAATTTTATACAAAACCACAATTACTAGTATGTGAGTTCCAACTCCTATACTGAGGTCTTTAGTTTTCATGTCCATTATAAGTTGGCAATAGAAATCTTGTCTCATTTCAGTAGAGTTGGCTTTGCCAAAATAAAGCACTCTTTGTGAACCCAAATGGATGTATGTACAAACTACATATTTTCTGGGCTTCGAGTTACTCTGGAGAGCAACTAAGGCTTAATTTATCCGTGTTCTTGGAAACCAATTTGCTTAAGATGACCCACTGTTGTTACCAAAGCATTTTTCACTCTACGTAACAAAAATTTATTCTGATTATCTAGTCCATTTTATTCTTCTTTGATTCATAGCAATCATTTGACACTTATACTTTTTTCCCAAATTCTACTGAGATTACATAACGTATGCACGTGTTTAAAAGAATACAATCATAATCAAACTGGGAAACAAGAGAGCAACAAAAGGCCAGGAGACTTGTGGAAATATTGAAAGATATAGATGGAATAGGGTTATAAGGAAAAACAGAGAAAAAATGAATAAAAATTATGAGTAAGAAGAAGCTTCTTAGAAGGTTCCAAACTTTGGCTTATTAGAAGTGTACTTCAACTGTGGTGGTTGTTGTAAAAGATACATGAATGATACCGAGCGTAATCTCATTGAGAGTCTGATTTGATTGTGGTTTGAGTCCTATAGAATTCTCCCCAAAGAATAAACATTGTTTCAAAGGATGGTTAATATCATTAGTACTTACGGAGGTCGGACAGAGGTGGAAAAACAGGAAGGGGCAGCTGGCAAAAAGTAGGGTTTTTTAAGTTGTGTTAGGTCATTTTAAACATGTACTTGAGAGAAATGGTTAGCTTTTGTAGAGCTATAAACAATAGTCAAGTAAATGTAAAAATCATTGAAAATGGAGTGCCAGGGCTTAGGAGGGGATGGATAAACCTCAGTAGGATAGGAAAATGTGGGTTTTATGCACTGATGAACATCATTTGAATTCCTATACAATGTATTCTTCCCTCAAATGTCCTTGCTTTTACATTCCCACTATTATTCTCTACCTAATCTTTGCTTTAGGATTACTAAAGCAGCACCCCCACTGAGGTTAGTTCATCCTCATCTCCAGCCTCCTCCAAAGTATCCTTCAAGGAAACAAATTTCCCACCTCACCATTTTTTCCCTTTCATTATCCTGGTTAAAAATCGATCCTTGTCGTCACTTACTTATAGATTGGTTTGGTAAAATTAATAACCATCAATTTTGCCTCACTCAGGTTCATAATCAAGTCTTCAGGAGTCAGACAGATAGAGATTAATATATGTCCCTTGTTAAGGATAAAGCTGATATCAGGGAGTATGACATAAGTCTTCTTACTCTGCGTGTTTGGTAATAATTTGCCTTTGAGACATGGGGTAGTATCATTCAATGGCAGCAGACCTGTTCTCTACACAATTTACATTATGGAGATAAAGCCCTAACGTAAAGAATGCTGAACCACACATGTTCAATTTCCTCTGAAAAATAGAGCCAGATATTTTGTTCCTCCTTTCTCAATATGAGTGCACAAAGGACGAGGTAGAAAGGGAACTAATGTCATTTTAGTGCAGTTCCTGCCACAGTTGAATATTTGAAACAAGAGTCAAGGAGGGTCCAAACATTTAATGCATTTACATTAAATTATTGTGTTCAATTTTCAAAATTCTCCATAGTGTACTTTTATGTGGTTCATAGTCGTACACATATTAACTAGTATGCTTACTCGTCTCTAAACGAGGTTTAGGTATTCTGAAATGTCTCTGTGAGACTCGATTTCTAGTTAATAAGCAGAACCCTAGAAATGTATACTGAGAACAATCTTATTGATATTAATTTTTCCAGTGTTTACAATGGTAGGATAAAATTTCAGATGTCATTTATATGACATTTTCAAAGAAAATTTTATAGATACGACAAATACAATGGATTTATTATTATTATGACCAAATGAAATTTCAACAAGCATGTTATTTACTAAGAACTATAAAATGCTATGGGTAACCTATAAGATTAATGATTCTACAACAGGTCGGTCAAAAATAATGCATATGTATTAACAGTGTGAATGTAGGTATTTGTACATAGAAAAAGGATTTCCTTAACACGTGACCCGCCCCAAAAGAAAATATGGAAGAAAGGCAGCAAAATAGTCATTTAATAATTTCTGAGGCACCAACACAACAAATTTCATAGAATTTGACCTGTGACCAGTGAACCCAAAGCTGATTAAAAGTAGAAAAAGGGGATATACGTTTTTAAAGTTTCATGAAAAGGAAGAGAGTGTAGTGTTGATTATTCTTCAAAAATATTCATGATAAGTATGTTTTTTTTGTATACAAATACAAAAATTGTATTCCTACTTAGCATAAATATAAACTGTCTATATGTTTCTATAATACATGTCACTCTGGTACCAACACACTAAGCATCAACTGCCATTAATAGCAATTGATTATATAATTGAAGTAGCTAACCGATGAGACATAATCACTTTTCATAGATATTTGAATATGAAAATTGGCACTCCACACTCCATTATAATGCCAAGCAGAAATTAGTATAAGCCTTTGTTCATTAATTAGTATAAGCCTTTACCCATTCCAGGTAAAGAAGCAGCACAGACAGATCACCAGCCCAGCACTGTACATGATACATGCATTTGTTAGTTTAAATACCTGCAATAATTTTATTATATTTGTACCATTAAACTTTGAAAAAATGTAGCAGTAGAAAAATTACTGAGAATATTTATACCATGAATATTTATTTTTCTCATAACAAAAGTCATCAATGTGGGAATTTCTGGTAAGGATATGATAGCTTAGACCCATGTTTTCCTGATCCTTCCACTAACACAGCAATAAATGTTGGTAATAATGTAAAAAGCAACTAAAGATAAATCTGAAACGTGGTTGGAAGAAGGTACTTAAGGTTTGGTATACAGGGACTGAAGCAGCAGCTATGTGACTTGTATCTCCTCACCCAGTAGAAGTGACATAGACCCACTGTCACAAAACCCACAACTAGCATTCCAAGGCAGCCCCAATAGGCTCATCCCTTCACCTGATCCATACAACATCAGGCTTTCCTGATACCATCTTGGTTACAAAGGGTAGACAGAATCTAGAAACCTGCCAACAACAAGGAGAAGCACTCTCCATCCCCACTGGGTGTGTTTCATCTCCCATCCAGAGATACCCGCACATGTGATAAAACTGTACAAAATTAAACACAGCAGAACCTCCATAAGTTGACCACCCAACTTGTCAATATGGAGGTGGTCAACATAAGGAACCTGGCCTTAGTACATGTGGTGCATGTATAGTCTGTGAAAATAAGGTCAACTTAAGGAGGCTGTCAACTATAGAGGTTCTACTGTATATACACACACATCTGTATGTGAAAACTGAGAAAATCCGAATAAAGTTGGTGGACTGTATCAATGTTAATATCTGGCTGTGATGTAGTTTTGCAAAATGTTATAACTGAGGAAAACAGGGTAAAGTGTACTCAGTATCTTTCTGTATTGTTTCTTATAACTACATATGTATCTCCAATTATCTTAATTAAAATGTCAATTTAAGAAAGAAGAAAAAAAAAAACTGAGTTCCCAAATCCTGCTTTGGAGAATAGTCACAAATGCTTCTAAGGCCTATTTGGTACCTTAGGCAAATCGTTAAACGTTGGCTTAATAAGCCTTCCTGGACTCAGCTCCTTGCCTCGGTCACTTACTTTGCGTTATCAATTTACAGAAATAAAGAAAGAGAAAACTGGAAAGACCAAGTGTTAATTTTGAAAATAATAGAAGAAACCTTCCATAGTTGCCCAAACATTTTAAGCGGTCATACTGAAAAGGCTGGAACTCAGGTTTGATTGGGGGCTGTGGGGAGACAGTATAATGAAAAATATGTATCTAGAGAGTCTAAATATTCAGAAATAACTGAATTTCAATCATCATGAGAAAAATCATTATGTGGAAAAGAACAGGTTGCCTGCAAAAGGAAGAGAATAACATTAGCACTACTCACTACTAACTCTACAAACTGAGGACATTAGAACAATATCTCACAGCTGAGGAAAAAAACACTACGTATCCTATACCCAGAGAGGAAAGCCTTTATCTCAGCACCATAATGGAATGTTCAGATAGTTATTTCACTTAATTGGTGACTGCTACCAGGTGTAGAAAATGCTTTTGGCATTGTATCTACAGTGAACAGTACAAGCAAGTAGACATGGAATAATAAATAATATTCCTATGTTTGTGGGAGATAATAAATAAACAAGCTTAAATAATAAAATGAAATACTTAAACAATGTTATATATTTGAAATACTTATAGACATTATCTGCATTACTTAGGTAATAAAGGGCGACTCTATTTTATAAAAAGTTCCCACCCAGTTCCCGCCCAGTTAGAGAGCTCCCAGCCCTGAGAAATTCTCCAAATTCGTGGCAACGTGAGACCCTTAGAATGCCCCTCCTGGAACCCAGCCAATCAACACGACCCCCATGACTCCCCTAGTAATTTTCTCCTGCATTTTATTCTATCCAATAATATGTATCCCCTTTTAAAAGAAGTAAACAATAGCGAAGTGTGCTCTCAGCCAGGACCTAGCTGTTGCGTCAGGTCCCTGAGGGCCCCCGAACTCGCGGTAAGAATAAAGACTCTCTGTTCTTTACATCGAACTCGACTCCCTGTAGTTTTTAAAGATCTTGCCATCTGGGTATTACAATATAAACAATATTAATAAAGACTTGCTACAGAAGACAACAATACTATTGAAAATGGAAAATCAGGCAATTTTCACAAGGATAAGCGTAAATAGCCAGTAAACATGCAAAGATAAACTTTACTAGCAATGAAGCAAATGGGGCAGGGTGCAGGGGCTCGTGCCTATAATCCTAATACTTTGGGAGGCCAAGGCTAGAGCACTGCTTGAGCCTAGGAGTTCAAAACCAGCCTGGTCAAAAGTAAGACCCCATCTCTACACAAAATAAAAAAAATTAACTGGGTGTGGTGGCATGCACCTGTAGTCCCAGCTACTCAGGAGACCAAGGCAGGAGGACCATTTGATCTCAGGAGTTCAAGGTTGCAGTAAGCTATAATGATACCACTGTACTTTAGCCAGGCAAGAGAAGGAGACCCTACCTCCAAAAAAAAAAAAAGATGACGATGACGACGATGCAAAGAAACAAATGGCAATCAAAATGAATGACAAGATTATTTTTCACCAATCTAATATAGGCATAAATGAAGGGAAATAGGAATTCTAAGAACAATTAGAGCAGCACTGGAAATTGATACAGCCTGGAAGCTAAAATCATATAACATCCCTTCCAAATAAATAGCTGCTACTGAAGTGCATCAGCCAGATCCCCACTTAAAGATAAAAGGTCTCAGAACTGCCACCATAGATCATTCATAAAAAATTCCTTACTATACTCCAATAAACAAAACAAAGACAAACAAATTGTAACTTTAGGTTGGTAGGCCAAGTCTACCTTCTAAAACTAAAGACTGTTGGATTCTACACTAATAATGCTAATTACCAACCAGTCTATCTTCCAGGAGCAGAGTAGACACAAGACAGGAATATTCTTTTACCTACTCAGGGACATGTGCATCAAGTGACTCTTTCTTTACTCCCCCTTTCTCTTCAACCATTCACTTTATTTTCTGTAGACTGCAGATTTCATGGGCATTAACTAAAATATCACAAGAATGTAACCATCTGCCGCACTGCCCTCTTTGTTCTTTCTATATACACTCTCCCCTTAAATATTTAGTTCTCAAATCCCTCTTCAGAGAGCACAATATCCTCCAACTTTGGCTTATTAAAACCTCCAACAATTGAGATCTCTACCTCAGTCACTTTACTTGGGTTGTCAATAGTACACACTTTGACCCAACAATCCTAATTAAGGTAAAGTACCCTAAAGAAATATATGCATCAATACATAAAGATACAG
This sequence comes from Galagoides demidoff, assembly GCA_963574575.1. Taxonomy (NCBI): domain Eukaryota; kingdom Metazoa; phylum Chordata; class Mammalia; order Primates; family Galagidae; genus Galagoides; species Galagoides demidoff. The sequence continues at coordinate 14,400 of CAUYQV010040658.1, forward strand.
GTATAAAAATATTTACTGTAGCACTGTCTGTAGTTGTCAAAAATCCATCAAGAAAAGAGTGAATAAGAAACTTCTATGCTTTGAAATATTCTAAAAATACTAAAAATAGTAATAAGAAGTATATCCTCAATGAGAAGAGCAGTCATAAAATACTATGTGAAAAAAATCAAATTGCACAGTAAAGGCAGAAGGCCTATAAGTAAACCTTTAAACAGTTCCATTTTGTGAGAGCAAGTTTGAAGTCTTTTGTGAGTCAGAATGTAGAGAGACCTGGATAGAACTCCTTATGTGGCTCAGGACCTAATCATGTAGAAATGATTTATGGCCAAGCTGGGGTTGGGGGGCAGGCCTGCAAGCAGGTACCTGTATATCTCGAGAATTTCCAGACTACTCCCTAAGATGGATGACTGCCTCCAGATGGTCTGTTAAAGGTCAAGCATTCAATCAGCTTATTCCTCCAGAACTCTGTTTTGTGGCCTTATTTTTAATGTAGGGTTTAAGAATGGTTTTAGAGCAGAGTAAGATCCCAATTTTGTGTGAAAATGATGAAAATTCCTGTATTTATCAATTTAAAAATCCACTCATCTGGGCAGTGCCTGTGGCTCAAAGGAGTAGGGCGCCGGCCCCATATGCCCCAAGGTGGCAGGTTCAAACCCAGCTCTGGCCAAAGATAGACTCCAATGCAGATACTTAAAATCAAATCATAAAAAATGCTAAGGTGATAAAATGTTTGTGAAATAATCAATGTAAAAAAAAGCAGGTTATAAAACTGCATGATAGCTTTCTACAAGGAAAAAATTGTTTTCCATAATCCTCTGCTTATGAAACTCAGCTATATCATTCACCAAGTTACATTAGCAGTCATTTGTAGTAATATTTGTATTTCAAAACAAATAGACTTTAAAAGCTTTTCAAAATTTAACATGCTATTAAGTATAAGAGTTTCTGAAAATGTCCATGGAATAAACATAAGGACATAAATAAAAATTAATAATGGTAATCTATGAATAGCAAAATTATTGGTGATTCTGTGTTTTTCAAATTTCCTTTATTAAACATATATCACTTATAACTTAAAAATGAAAACTTCAGAATACCCATTTATGATCTTCTTTGATAATAAAATTCATAAACTGTTAATTCACATTTTAAAATGAATTAATTCATCCAAGTAGGGATGAATTAACTTAAGTCTCGTGACGCAGGTCTGCATTTACTCAGTATATTTAATGTAAGCCAGATTACAAGGGCTAAAATTATATTCATTATACCATATCCACAAAGTTCTAGAAACTATAACTAAGCAATAACTAGGTGAAATAAAAATTATTTTGTTATTTTCCCTATGTATGATATATATACTTTATCTTCTCAACACATGGGCAAGGGTAATTTTTTCTAATTCCTTTGTTTTCTCAATATTCAGTGTTATACAAAAGATAGCCACTTAAAAAAATAATATGAAATTATTGCTGCTCTAAAAATAAAGCTATCAGAGTGTTCCCTTTTTACTTTCTAGTAGAAATTTTAGGGGGGCAAACGTGTACATATAAAACAGTCTATACACCAAATGTAGTAATCAGATGTAAAAACTAACATGTTATCTTCTTAAACTATTACAAAGTTATTCTTTTGAAAGATGGCATGAGTTAATTATATATTGAATATAAAAGCATTGTATTTGTTTAAAAATGTGGATATAGCACATTTGGAGCCACCAATAAGTTGCTGTTCTTGTATCTCATATATACAGGTTTAACAATTTTTTCTGTAAACTACTTTTAATGGCTATTCTAGACTCTTTATATATAGCTTTCTTTATATAAAGCTGAGAATTTTGTGCATAAAAATGAAATTAGGGGTGGAGGGTCACGGGGTGTGACACAATTATAGTAGGGACTTTGCCTAAAAAATACAACCTGTGTAACCTGGTTCTTTGTACCCTCAATGAATACCCAGCAATTAGAAAAAAACAAAAGCAAAAACACAAATAACTTAGATTCAAAAATTCGTATAAGGACTATTACGACAATTTCATGTTACACAGTTAAAAATTCCACTCTACAGTAGTATACAATAAGGAAGTCATGGCAAACCAACTCTTCCAACAGTTAGAAAAAGTAAAAATGTACAAAAAATCATATTTTTAAAGGCACCAAGCAACTATAGAATCAATGTGACCTAGACTGATTCAATGACTACTATAGTAGATCTGTTCAGAAGTGAGCCAATTTTCTTTTACCCTGAGAGTATTTGCCAATTTGGGGCATAGGCTAAGAAAATGGACTTATTCCAGACAGAGAACTCTGATGGAGTGAAGAGAAATCAGCAGAGCTCTACATTGAGCCCAAAGAAAATCATTAAAGATTTTGAAATGCCTCAATTCCATACAATTTTCCCCACAAGACATTTGCTAACCTTAGATGCTGCAGAAAGGGCACAAGAGCTTCAGAAAAGCAAAATAAAATTTCCTATAGTCCTATACAGGAAGAAGACCTAGAAATAAAACAGGTCTAAAATTAATTGTAAGTCTAGGTACAGCACAGAAGCTGAGAATCCAGCTTGCTCCATGACAAAAGTCTGCTGCTGGTAGACAGAAACTAAAGGAATTTTGACATTCATTAATCGCAGACCTGACATGCCTCAAGTACACAGGCAGTGACTAAAATTCTGTGCTCGACCAAAGCACAGGTTCAGGCTCCTGAACCTTCTAGGCCATCTGTGCACTTCCTTGTGAAATACAGTTCTAGCAAGACTCTTGCTCAGTCAGTTTAGCAACCCCCCACCCCCACACACCCTTCCACCCATGATATCTGATCAGGATCCTCAGCCTCCCTCTAACTATCCCAGGTGATGGCTCATCGCTCTGGCCTGTCTACAGCAAGAATCCTGTTAAGTTGGTTTAGCCAGAATCCCCATCATCCCTGAGGTTTCCTCACAGTAATTTCCTTCTTAGTAATTTTCCATCCACCAACCCCTACATTGCTCCTTGACTATCAATTGCCATTTGCCCAAGCTATATTAGAGTTTAGCTCAATCTCTTAACCCCTCCTAGGCACTGCTGCAATGTCCCTATCACAAAGGTCCTGAATAAAGTTGGTCTTACTGTGTTTTAACAAGTATTATTGAATAATATTTTCTTTAACATTAATTTGACCCTCAAGACAATCTTACCTCTCATTGATTTTGTCTGATGTTACACAGGCAAGATGAAGCTCAGGATGAACCAGAAATAAAATGAGTTTTACCAAACTTTAAAACCAATTCTAATGCAACTAAAATATGACAAGACAAATAATCAGCTCCTAATCCAAATAATGAACAGGAGTTTCTAAAGATAGCTACCATAATTCTTCTGTATATTATATTAGGAATAAGTTTTACCAATTGTCAGGCATGAAAAAGCAACCACAAGACCAATAACCAAAAGAAGGGAGCAACAATCAAGATACTGGACTTAGATAGCAACTTTAAAATAACCACAACTGTTACATTCAAGTACAATGAAAAAAAAAAAAAAAGATGAGAATATTGAAATTTTTCATTAAGAGATTTGGACTCTATAAAAGAGGATCAAATGGATAATATAAAATTAAAACATATGGAATCTCAAGTTAATATCTCAATGGAGCGCAGACTGCAGGTAGCAGATGATAAGACCTAATGGCCTAAGAGATCTATCAATAGCAAACAGCCACAATAAAGCAAAGAAAAACTAAAGGGGTGGGGGGCAAAGAAAGATACTACATGAGACAAGTAGGACATACAAAAGGTCAAATTAATGTCCCAAAAGACAGAATGGGACAAAAGCAATATAGAGGTAATAGCAAAGGTTTTTTTTTTCCCAAATTAAAGATTGTCAACTCAGATTCAACCTAGACAACCCCAAGCAGAATCAGGACAAAGAAACCACACCCTAGCACATCACAGCTAAATTCTGAAAATCAAAACAAAATCTTAAAAGCAGTAAAAGAAGTTTTTTAAAAAGGTTATATTACTCTCAAAAGGTCAACAATCAACAATAACACCATCCACCGATTTCTCAACAGGAACAATAAAAAACAGAAGGACACCATAATCTTCACTTAAACAAGTAACTGCCAATCTAGAATTCTATACCTCTTGACAATATGCATTAGAAACGAATGCAACTTAAAGACATTTTTAGACAAGTAAAATGGAATTCATCCTATAGTTCAAATAATTTTTTGTGACTTTATGCATATTGCTTAAACTGCCAAGCAAAAAAATAGTAGAAAGGCTAGCAACGTTCAAAATCAGTGCAAACCTGAATTATCTACATGTAGCAAAAATATCCTTCAAAAAGTGATGGCAAACAAAGACTTTTTTTTTCTTTTCTATTTTTTTTTTTTTATAGACAGAGTCTCACTTTGTCACCTTTGGTAGAGTGCTTTGGCCTCACTCTTTGGCTCAACTGATCCTCTTGTCTCAGCCTCCCATGTAGCTGGGACTACCGGCGCCCACCACAATGCCTGGCTACTTTTTAGAGAAAAGGTATCTCACTCTAGCTCAGGCTAGTCAAGAATTTTTGAGCTCAGGCAATCCATTTGCCTCACCATCCCAGAGTGCTAGGATTACAGAAGTGAGTCACTGCGCTGGCAAAATGGAAATCATACTATATGATTCAAGACACTTTTTTTTCCTCAAATTAATTCCTCACTGATTACATACTGCCTGGAATATATAGGGTCTCTATAATGTTGAAAAAGTGAGAGAATAAATGTATCTTGTTTTTCAAGTCTACAAAACTTGCGACAGCAAATAATTTAATCTTTATTTAATTATACTTTAATTTAATTCAGACATAATCCAGTTTATAATTTTTTTGATGCAAATACATAAAATGGTGGCAAATGTTAGTGATGGCATTGATCTGGGGATGTTACCTTTTGTTGCTTACTCAAATTTTTGTTTAAAGAGCTACATGTTTCTCCAGTGTAGCTCACTTTAGCTTTGTCCTATACTGCTCCCTCCTCCCCTTACTTTTCTTTTGAGATGGGGTCTCATTTTGTTGCCTGGGCTAAAATGCAGTGGCATCATGAAAGCTCACTGTAATCTCAAACTCCTGGGCTTAAGTGATCTTCCTGTCTCAGCCTCCCAAGTAGCTAAGACTGTAAGTATACACAATCAAACCTAGCTAATTGATTTAAATGTTTTGTCAAGACAGGGCCCAGGCTAGTCTTGAATTCCTGGGATCAAGTGATCTTCCCATCTTGGCCTCCCTAAGCGCTAGGATTACAGGCATGAACTACCATGCCCAACCAGTTCTATACTTCTTTAATTGAAACTTCAAGCTAACAGTTGTATAAGGCCGGAAGGTAAACTAGGGAGAAGAATAAATCCTGATTTTTTACCTCAAATTAAAGCTTATCATTCTGTACAACATAACTATACTATAATCTCATAATCTATTCCTTTTCCTATATATCTGAATTTCAAAAATATACATAAATATGTCCTAGAGAACTAAAAATTATCAACTGGGCGGAAAAGAAATATTACATATAAAGTTATTAATAACCTAAACTTTTAGACACTTTAAGTTTAGAATGTTCCCCACTTTAGAACAGAACTGCATGGATAGCTAGAATTTATTTCTAAAATTGGTGGTCACCATTTATTTACTTCCACTGTACTCAGGAATTTGAATTTTTGTCTTAAAAGAAGCCTACTGATTGTCCAAAAAAGTAAAGAAAGAAAAATAAATAAAATGCAACTAAAAAACTACCTTGCTAGCAATCTACTAGAACCACTACAAGGAAGATTATTTCCCACAACTGTTTTAAAACAAACAAGACAGCTTTTTTGTCATTAACTGCACATAATCTAGATAACATTTTCCTCTTCTCACCCAAATCTGAATTTCAGCTATGATTTACAAAAGACATTTCAAAATTCCACTTGACTAGTAGAAAACGTCAGGGAAGATGGTGGAATAGGAGGCTCCAAGAATCCATTTGTCCACTAAAACAACTGAATTGGCAGGAACCATCTGAAGCAACTATTTTGGAACTCTGGATCTAGTGAACACTTGCCACATCCAGAAAAGAGCTTTATTAAAAGATTGGTAAGTTTTAATAAATTTCAGCTTTCCTGTGGCAACAGATATCACCTTCCTCATCTGCCAACTATGTAATGGGCAGCTGTGGATACCACACAAAGATATCTGGTTTGCCTTGCTGGATTAAGGGTAGGCAATAAAGACTCTGTCCTACAAAAACTGGGGTTGCAGGTTCTAGTTTCTACTTTTGATTGCTGAAGGGCTGGTACTCACAGATGTTAAAGTGGTTTCTAGCCTAAGAGGGAATTTCAGAGACAGGACCTATTTTTCCCCCTCTCCTGGGAGCAAGAAATATTAGGACATATTAGGTGATTGGCTGACAAAAGAGACAACAAAAGAGAAACGTCAGAGACCACACACAAAAAGAAATACATGCTTTGCAAAATTGTTTGGAAAAGTCACAAAAGGGGCTGGTTCTGGGTGGCTCACACCTATAATTGTAGTACCTGTAATGAATGGGAGGCAGAGGCAGGCAGATCACTTGTGCTCAGGAATTAGAGAGATCAACCTGAGCAAGAGCAAGACCCTATCACTACCAAAAACAGATAAATTAGCCAGGCATGGTGATGCATGCCTATCTAAGCCACTCAGGAAGTTGAAGCAACAGGATTGCTTGAGCCCAAGAGTTTTGGATTGCTTTTGAGCTATGACAATGCCACAGTACTCTATCCAGGGCAACAGAGTAAGATTATCTCAAAAAAGTTACACAACGTATAAAAAAGCAGAAAAGTATGCCCCATTCATAGGAAATAAAGATAATGGCAGTAACCAATCTTGAGGAAGCCTAGACATTTGACTTATTAATCAAAGACATTAAATCAAAAATATTAAATATGTTAAATGAGCTAAAGGAAAACATGGATAAAAACTAAAGAAAATCAGGAAACAAGGTGAGAATATAAATAAAAGAGAAAAATTATCGGCAGCACCTGTGGCTCAGTGGGTAGGGCACCAGCCCCATATACTGAGGATGGTGGGTTCAAACCCAGCCCCAGCCAAACTGTGACAACAAAAAAATAGCCAGGTGTTGTGGCAGGCATCTATAGTCCCAGCTACTTGGGAGGCTGAGGCAAAAGAATCACCTAAGCCCAGGAGTTGGACGTTGCTGGGAGCCATGTGACGCCACGGCACTCTACTAAGGGCAATAAAGTGGAACTCTGTCTCTACAAAAAAAAAAGAGAGAGAGAGAAAAATTAGAAAAAGGAACAAATTCTGGAAATAAAAAGTATGATAATTAAAATGAAAATTTCAATATAGGGATTCAACAAATTTGAGCAAATCTTTGAGCACACAAAAAAAGGACAAACGAACTTAGAAGATAAGATACTCGAAATTACGCAGTCTGAGGAGCAAAAAGAAAAAACTACGAAGAACAACCCAGGAGACACTGTCAACCATGACCACACACACATTACAGGGACACACATTATAGGGATATTAGTGGAAAAAAGAGAGAAAGGGTAGAAAAGGTCCCAGACCTAATAAAAGCCATGAATATACGAATCCAAAGAGCTCAAGAAACATTAAAGAGAATAAACTCAGAGAGATCCACAATGAGATGTAGTAGAGTCAAACTGCTCAAACTGAAAGACAAAGAGAATTGTGAAAGCAGCAAGAGAGAAGCAACCTGTCACATACAAGAAATCCTCACTAGTATTAACAGATGATATCTCATCAAAATTTCATAGAGAAATTAAGAAAATTAATATATTCCCCAATAAACTAAAGATATCATTACCAATGATATTAAAGTCTTTTGGGCTGAAATAAAAGAATTTTAGATAACTTGAAGACATAAGAATAAAATGAAAGAACTACTAGTGAAAGTAATTTCATATATAAATATAAAAGTCTATATCATTGTACTTTTGATTTGGTTTATAACTTGTCTTTATTTCCTATATGATTTAAAAGGGAAATGCATAAAATAAGTACCAAATATATAAAGATGTAATCTTTGGCAATAAAAATATAAAGCAACAGAGATAAATAAGAACAGAGCATATACTGCTAAAACAGAACTGGTACTGTTTAAACTGAACTGTCAGAAGTTTAAAATATTACTTGTAATGCTCAAAGTAAACAGCAAGAAAATAACTAAAAACACAGGAAAGAATCAAAACGGTATACTACAATAAATCAACTAGTTACAGTAGTAATGAGGGAACTAAGGAAAAAAATAAGATGTGAAGAAAACAAACAGCCAAATGGCAGAAGTAAATCCTTTATCAGTAATCACATGAGACATGAAAGTAAGAGACCGAAAGATTGAATTAAAAAAAAACAAACCAAAAAACCTCAGGATCCATCTATATACATTTCTCTAAAAGACTCACTACATATTTAGGGAGGTTGAGATTAAAAATATGGAATAATATTCCATGCAAACAGTAACCAAAACAACAGAGGGAGATATATTATTGTCAGACAAAATAGACTTTAAATAAAGAAGATTTGGTTGAATGTGTTACATCACACCTGTAATCTCAGCACTTTGGGAGGCTGAGGCAGAAGGATTGCTTAAGGCTGGGAGTTTGAGACCAGCTTGAGCAACACAGGACGAACGTGTCTCTATGAAACGTAAGAAAAATTAGCCGGGTGTAGTGGCATGTGCCTGCAGTCCCAGTTGGTTCAGAGGCAGGAGGATTGTTGGAGCTTAGTACTTCAAGGCTATAGTAACTATAATTATGCCAATGCACTCCAGCCTGGGTGACAGAGCAAGTCCTTATCTCTAAAAGACATAAAATAAGAAGAAACAAAAAGAAGTTCCAAGAGAGAAAAAAGAATCTAACACTAATAAAAAGTTCAATACAGAAGATTTAACAATTATAAACACATACACACCTAATAAAGGAGGTCTAAAATATAAAAAATAAAAAGTAACAAAACTAAAACAGTTCTACAATATTGAAGACTTCAATACTTAATATTCAGTAATAAATAGAAAACCAGATAAAAGATTAATAAGAAAATAAAATACTTGAACAGAACTATAAAAACAATTAGATCTAATGGGCATATACAGAACACTTCACCACAATAGCATAATACACATCTTTCTCAATTACATATAGAAAATCTTCCAAGATAGACCATGTATTAGGTCATGCATCAAGTCTCAATAGATTTTAAGAGATAAATAACAAAATATCTTCTCCAACCACAAGAGGATAAAGGTAGAAATCATTAACAGAAATTGGTAAATTCATAAATATATGAAAAATTAAATACCAGACTTTTGATAGTGCAAACAAGAAAACTTTTTTTTTTTTTGAGACAGAGTCTCAAGCTGTCACCCTGGGTAGAGTGTCGTGGCATCACAGCTCACAGCAATCTCCAACTCTTGGGCTTAAGCCATTCTCTTTCCTCAGCCTCTAAGTAGCTGGGATTACAGTTGCCCACCACAATGTGTAGCTATTTTTTGGTTGTAGCTATCGTTATTGTTTTGTCAGACCCAGGCTGGATTTGAACCCACCAGCTCCAGCGTATGTGGCTGGCACCTTAGCCACTTGAGCTACAGGTGCCAAGCCTCAAAGAAGAAATCTTAAGAGAAATTAGAAGATATCCTGAGACAGATGAAAATGCAACATACTAAAACTTATGGAATACTGTCAAAGTAGTGCTAAGGAGGAAGTTTGTACCTGTAAACACCTACATTAAAAAAGATTCATCTCAAATCAATAGCTTAAACATACTACATTAACTAACAAAGTAATAAAGAGCGAAGTAATCCCAAAGATAGCAGAAGTAAGGAAATATTAAAGGATAGGGCAGAATAAATAGAATACAGGATAGAAAAACAGTAAAGAAAACAGACTAAAGGCTCAGCGCCTGTGGCTCAATTGGCTAAGGCGCCAGCCACGTACACCTAAGGTGGCGGGTTCGAATCCCAAGCCCCGGCCCGCCAAACAATGATGGCTGCAACCAAAAAATGGTGTTGTGGTGGGCACCTGTGGTCCCAGCTACTTGGGAGGCGGAGGCAGGAGACTGGCTTGAGCCCAGGAGTTGGAGGTTGCTATGAGCTGTGATGCCATGGCACTCTACCCAGGGGGATAGTTTGAGGCTCCGTCTCAAAAAAAAAAAAAGAAAAGAAAAAGAAAACAGACTAAAATGAAAGTTGATTCTTTGCACAATCAACAAAACTGACAAACCTTAAGGAAAATTAAGAAAACAGGGAGAAGATTCAAATTACTAAAATCAGAAACGAAAACATTACTAGTAATTTTA
>CAUYQV010040661.1:0-10900 GCA_963574575.1 Galagoides demidoff
CCCTGAGCCAGTTGAGCCAGCGTGAGACCCCGTCTCTACTACAACAACAACAGGACAACGAGACAGCCGGACCTTGTGATCCCAACTACACCGGGGGGCAAGAAAACACTACAGGAGGAAGAAGTAATAAAAAAAAAAAAACTAAAAAAAAAAAAAACCTTCAAAGTAATAAGTTGAAATAAAGCGTTGAAATAAAAAAAAAAAATTAAAAAAAAAATAGCCTGGTTGGGTGGCACCTGTGGCTCAGTGAGTAGGGCGCCAGCCCCATATACTGAGGGTGGCGGGTTCAAACTGGGCCCTGGCCAAATTGCAACAAAGAAATAGCTGGGCAGGTGCCTGTAGTCCAGCTACTTGGGAGGCTGAGGCAAGAGAATCGCCTAAACCCAGGAGTTGGAGGTTGCTGTGAGCTGTGACGTATGGCACTCTACTGAGCGCTATAAAGTGAAACTCTATCTCTTAAAAAAAAATAAATAGCCAGGTGTTGTATCAGGTACCTGTAGTCCCAGCTACTTGGGAGGCTGAGGCAAGAGGATCCCTTGCACCCAAGAGTCTGAGGTTGCTTTGAGCTAACATGCCACAGCACTGTATACCAAGGGTGATGAAGTAAGACTCTGTCTCAAAAAAGAAAATATCATTACCTATGATTAATTTAATTCTAAGCCTTCTCTTATTTGAGTGGATGCATTCACTTACTTGATTCTTATGATACAAAATCGGGTGGTTATTATTATTATGAAATTCATCCCCAGTATACAAAAAAGCAGATGGAAACGAGAGGCCATCTTTCTTCTCCAAAATTACACAGCTCGTAAGAGACAGAACCAAGACAAGTACTCTTAACAGTCTGACTCTTGATTCTATACTGCTAACCTCTTGACTCTATGACCAGTACAGATTTAAAAGTTTCATCTCATTTCTAAAGGTATTAATCTGTGAAATTCTGAGATCACAATCCACCAGTTGAAATAATTTATCATTAGAAGACCAACTGCCTACATACCTAAAACTAATTTGTTGACATTTCAATCATGATTCTTTTCTCTTCCCCATCACGTAGATAGAAGCCCCCAAAGGAGACCATCAAGAGAAGAAAGGCATGTGAATCCAAACCTACACACAGTTGCCCCCGTACATTCATGGAAGTTATCTCACATTAACTTGAGTTACCTTATATTCAACATACACAGAGAAACACACCTTACTCCAGGCAGATGTCTGGAAAGTCTCATAGCCAGCAAAAAAAAATTAAGGTTGTTGCTCTTCTCTCAGCCCTTAAAAAATGTTTAATTTTATTTTTTCCCTTTATGCTTTTTGGTAAGAAATCCACAGCCAATTGAATTGTTCTCTTATAAGTAGTTCTCAGTCTCATTTCAAGATTTTTCTCCATAGCTTTCAGCACTTTATGTTTGTGTTTAGAATTTTGGAGAGTTACTGTTTTGGGTTCACTGAATTTTTCAATCTGAACATTTTATGTTTTTCACCAAATTTGAGTTTTTCACCATTACTTTTTCAAAAATTTTTACTGCATCACACTTTCTCTCCTCTTCTTCAGGAACTTTGATATCATGAATGTTAGCCCCTGAAGCTCTGCTGTAAGTCTGTTGAATAATTTTGGATTTTATTCAGGGCCTTTTGATCATTATACTATTACACTCTGGACTTTTAAGTTCTATGGACAATATAGAATTATTTTTTAATCAATTACTCCATTGGGTTCAACTTGTAAGTATTAGTCAGCACTCTGTGGGTTATGATTTCAGTGTGAGTCTTTTTTTCAGATTTTGTAATACTTACTATATGTGTTTCTGCCTAGAGGCTAGACTACATAGAAGGTCATCTAACTCACGGTCCAGTTCGCAAGGTTTATGGTTTGTCTCACTGCCACAAGATTGCCTGGAGGCTGGAGGCAAGTAAATGCAGAAGATATAATGTGGTATGGATCTCCCTCTCTTTCTCACTGATCATTAAGAAACCCACTTCCCATCAATATACTGCCAAAACCAAAAGGCTTCTTCTGGAACTCCCATGCTGGTACTGATTTCTACCTCTGGGTTTTTAGCCACACTGGGTGACACCAGGAGAAAAACTGGTAAACTTACTGCCTGTTTGAAATCTGGTATTTTTTCCCATACATCTGCTATTTACTTTTCAGATTCCTCAAATAGCAGCTCCATACATTTTGTCCACGTCTTACATCTTCTTTCAGTGAGACAAACAGGATAATTAATAATTATTATTATAATGTATACTCCATCTTTCTCTAAACTGAAACTAATTTTGCCTAGTTTTTAATTAAATTTTTTTATTTTCTCTATCTATGGTCCTTAGTAGAGTGCTGTGGTGTCACAGTTCACAGCAACCCCCAGCTTCTAGGCTTAGGTGATTCTCTTGCCTCAGCTTCCCAAGTAGCTGGGACTACAGGTGCCCACCATGAGGCCTGGCTATTTTTTTGTTTTATTTTATTTGTTGCAGTTTGGCCAGGGCCATGTTCAAACCTGCCCCCCTCAGTATATGGGGCCAGTGCCCTACCCACAAGCCACAGCAGCTGCCCAATTTTGCCTAGTTTTATATACATAACAACAATATAGTATGCATTTTTTTATATCTGCTTTTTTTCGCCACATTATGTTTGTGAGATTCATTCATGTTAGTGAGTTTACCAGGACAGTAAGCAGAATTCTGAGATGGTACTTGTAATTCCTTGGTATAATCCTATTGAATGCTGTTGGGATAAACAACTTCCTTCTAATCAAAAAAATATGGCAAAAGTAATGGGACATCGGTGCAATAGTATTGTGTGGCAACAATGAAGGAATTTTGCAGACATAATAATTTAAGTCCTTAAGTCAGTTGATTATATGTTATACAAAAGAAGTAATCTAGAATATCTCTAGGAGGACTTCATTTACTTATGTCTAGAGATACCTAGAGATACACACCTGATTAAATCAGATGTGACCCTTCAAAGGGGTTCTAGGTATTAGAAACTAAAGACAGCAGACACACTCTTATTTATGTTGCTGGCGTTGACAACATAAGACATCTAAAAAAAAATTCTGCCAATAATCTGACACAGATTAGAAACACATCTTTCAATATTTTAGCCTATACATAAGAAAATGCAATGTAGATGATACCCTGATTTTAGTCTTAGGGGATCCTTAGTAGAATCCCAAGCCATATCCACACTTAGGTGTATGGCTAACAGAAACTGTGAGACAATAAACATGTATCTGTTTTGTTTTGATGTATTGGTACTAAGAATGGAAAGTATTACAATTTATCATTGTGGCTATCCTTTGGAGAAGAGTATTCCACTAAATAAGCATGCCATAATGTGTTTTTCCTTTTAATTATTCAGACAAATTTGGCAGTTTTTTCCCTAACAGTATTTAAAATCTAGCTAATAATCTTTGACATTTTCCACTGGTACCAAGAATAGAAAGCTATTACAGTTTATCATTGTTGCTTTCCTTTGTAGAAGAGTATTCCACTAAATAAGCATGACATAACGGATTTTCCTTTTAATTATTTAGACAAATTTGGTGGGTTTTTTCCCCTAACAGTATTTAAAATCTAGCTGCTAAGAGTAATCTTTGACATTTGTCTTGATGAGCATCCATTTTGGTAACTAGAGTATATTATGTTCAGATTCAGTAGAAAATGCCAAATGGTTTTTCAAAATATATTATTTTTTAAAAAAAAATTACAAAACCAACCAAAAATCAAAGGGAGGCAACACAGACTTTACCTCAGTGGGAAGACCTGCAAGGAATTTGTATTCCCCTTCTATCCCAATATATCTCTGGGATAGAAGGTTTCAATGTCTGGGTCTTGGGACTGGTCCTATTCATCTTGTGTGCCTATTTATTAGCTTGTGTGCTAGTGGCTGTGTCCACTGGTTGTGGCTTGGCACTTTCACCTTGTATGACTCTGAAGTCTTTAAGTCTCTTAGCTGGTGTGTAAGCCAGCAGGTAGGTCACAGAAATAACTGTGTTCAAAATTCTTTGTCTATTTTATGAGAAAACAGAAAGATTTTAGGGTAATGGAACACACAAGTTCTAGATATCAAAAGGAAAAATGAAAGTATAGGAGGAATAAATTCTGGTGTTCTGAGTGAATGCAATTTACAATTTCTTATATATTTTCAAATAGCTAGAAGGCTCGATTTTGAATGTTTGCAACACAAATGATAAATGTTCTAGGTGATAGATGTGTTACGCTGATTTGACATTACATATTGTAAATATGTATTGAACTATTACTGTCCCTCTTAAATATGTATAATTAGGTATAAGTTAAAATAACAAAAAGAAAATAATTTAAGGAAAAAGGATCAAAGAAAAAAATGAGGAAAATGTAAGTATAAAATCAGATAACTGAATTAAAATTCAAACACAAGTAATTACATTATATAAAAATGGATCATATATTTCCATTTGAAGTATTGAGTGGACTATTCTGTAGGTCGCATATTTAGTTCAAGTCCAATATTTCCCTACTGATTCTCAGTTTAGATAATATATCCATTGTTGAAATTAAGAGTAATAGACGCCTCCCCCCCACAACTGGTATAATACTGTCTACTCAGACCCCATAATACTGGCCTTAGATATTATACTTGAATGCTCTACTGTTTGGTGCATATGTATTTGTAATTGTTATGTCTAGATTAACTGACCATTTTATTATTATATGACCTCCTTTTCTCATTAAAAGTTTTCATATGAAGTATATTTTTTTCTGCTCCTTTTTGGTTTCTGTTAGCAAGGAGTATCCCTGTTCATCCCTTTAGGCTACTTGTGTGCTTAAAGATGAGTCTCTTGACAACAACATATATAGTTGCATCATTTTTAATGCAGTCAGGCACTCTGTCTTTTGATGGGCAAATTTAATCAAATCACATTTAAAATAATTATTGGGGCAGTGCCCATAGCTCAATGGGTAGGGCACCAGCCACATACACCCAGGCTGGTGGCTTTAAACCTGGCCTTGGGCCAGCTAAAACAACAATGACAACTGCAACAAAAAAAACAGCTGGGTGTTGTGGCAGGCGCCTGGTCCTAGCTACTGGGGAGGCTGAGGCAAAAGAATCACTTAAGCCCAAGAGTTTGAGGTTACAGTGAACTGTGACACCATGGCACTCTACCCATAGCAATAGGTTGAAACTCTTGTCTCAAAAGTAAATAAATAAATAAAATAATAATAATTTTTTTTTTTGAGACAGAGTCTTAAGCTGTCACTCTGGGTAGAGTACAGTGGCATCACAGCTCACAGCAACTTTCAACTCCTGGGCTCAAGCAAGTCTCCTGCCTCAGCCTCCCAAGTAGCTGGGACCACAGGCACCCGCCACAACGCCTGGCTGTTTTTTGGTTGCAGCCATTGTTGTTGTTTGGTGGGCCTGAACCCGCCACCTTGGGTCTATGTGGCTAGTGCCTTAGCCACTTGAGCCACAGGCACCAAGCCTAAATAAAATAATTATTGAAAGGTAACACAGCATGATCAAGTAGTTGTCAAGGATGATTCAATATATGTAAATCAATAAATGTGATGTACTATTAATAAAATGAAAGAAAAAAACATTATTATTGCAATCAATGCAGAAAAAGCATTTAATAAAATTCATCATCATTTCATATCAACTCCCAAACAAATTAGGTATACAAGGAATGCTTCTCAACATCATAATGGCTATATATATAATCTGACAATTAAGTTCACAAACTCATCCTAGAAAAAGTGCTACATCCTCATTGCTGAATATCACTACAGTTATCTTCCAAGTATTCCCCGTGGGCAGCTATGCACCATCACCAGTACCTAGGCCACCTTTCAAAGCAATTTTGGGACTCTTTTATCTGGAATGGTTATCACAGCTGTCATCATATTACCCTTCATGTCTTGATGTCATTAAAATGTCTTCCTTTCAATATTTTCTTTATCTTTGGGTAAAGAAAAAAGTCATTGGGGGCCAAATCAGGTGAGTGGGGAGGGTGTTTCAGTACAGTCATTTGTTTACTAGCTAAAAACTCCCTCATAGACTGCTATATGTGAGTGGCTGCATTGCCATGATGCAAGAGCTATAAGTTATCGGCAAATCTTGTGGGTTTTTTTGTGTTAACTGTTTCATGCTTCAAAGCTTTTCCTTTTATGCGGCTTTTTCCACATTTCCAAATAGTAAACTTGGTTAACTGTCTAGTTGATACAAATTGATAATGAACAATCCCTCCAAAAGAAGATTAGCAGCATTCTTTTGACTGTTAATGTGGACTGACAGAATGTTTTAGTTATGGAGAATTAGCTGGCTTCCATTGTGCACTTTGATATTTTGTTTCAGGGTCATATGGGTACACTCATGTTTCACCAGCAGTGAACATGGCCTAAAATGTAGTCTGGCCTTTACAAAAAGGTCTTGGCAAACTCTCCTTTGCTTTTGTTCATCAGTGAGCTCCTTCAGAACCATTTTTGCACATATCTATCCCATGCCAAGATTTTCAGTTCTTTTCCTATTTCTCTATTGATGTTTTATTTGCTTGATCTGCTATGCTTTTCACAGTCAGCCAATAATTTTGATACACAAGTTGACAAATTTTTGCAATGTTTTCTCGGTTCTGCTTGTTACTAGCCACCCTGATCTCTCTTCATCAGTGATACTTTCTCTCCCCTTAGAAAAACATTTAATTTACTTGTACACTGCCATTTTCTTCATGACATTAATCCCATAAACTTGGACTAACATATCTTTGATTTCACTTCCACTCCTGCCAAGTTTAGTAAGAAATTTAATGTTTGTTCACTGCTGTAATTCAAGCTCTGATGTTCCCATGACAGCAGTAATAATGATGATGATGAACTACACTCAGCAAGACACCACCATATGTTGAACACAGCAGTGAGACTGATCTGCCAAGGTTATGAAACCTTACCAAGCTGTTTTTACAGTGCTGCCCATGTAAGTGCATGGTGGCAAGTTAGTGAACTTAATTGTCAGACCTCATATGACAAGCCACAGTTCATCATAATTAACAGTGAAAACTTCAAAGCTTTTCCTCTGAAGTTAATTGTCAGACCTCATATGACAAGCCACAAGTTCATCATACTTAACAGTGAAAACTTCAAAGCTTTTTTTTCCTTTAAGAACACGATCAAGCCAGGCATGGGGGCTCATATCCTTAAGTTTAGCACTTTGAAAGGATGGATGGCTTGAGGTCAGGAGTTAGTGACCAGGCTGGGCAACACTGCAAAACCCTCTCTCTTAAAAAATTTTTTGAAAAAATACCCAGCCTTGGCTCGGCGCCTGTGGCTCAAGTGGCTAAGGTGCCAGCCACATACACCTGAGTTGGCAGATTTGAATCCAGCCCAGGCCCGCCAAACAACAATGATGGCTGCAACCAGAAAAAATAGCCAGGTATTGTGGCGGACACCTATAGTCCCAGCTACTTGGGAGGCAGAGGCAGGAGAATTGATTGAGCCCAGGAGATGGGGATTGCTGTGAGCTGTGATGCCACAGCACTCTACTCAGGGCGACAGCTTGAGGCTCTGTTTAAAAAAAAAAAAAAAAAAATACCCAGCCTTGGTGGCATGTACTTGTACTCCCAGCTGGAAGATGAGGCAGGAGAATCACTTGAACCCAAGAATTCAGGTAGCTATGATTAAGTTACTACATTCCAACCTGAGCAACAGAGTAAAACCTGATTTCTTGAGAAAAAAAAAATCTCTTTAAATCAAGACTTAGAGGGCCCACACTTGCTATTACAATTCAACATAAAACTGTAAGTACTAATGAGCAAGAAAAAGACAAAAAAGGTATCCAAATAGTAAAAAGAAGTAAAATTATTTTGTTTTACAACAATGATCTTAAATGTAGAAAGCCCTAAAGACTCCATCTTACACAAAAATCCATTCAAACTGGATTAAAGACTTAAACCTAAGACTATGTGACCATAAAGCTGCTACAAGAGAACATAGAAGAATTATGCTGTTCTTGCCAATGATTTTTAGGCCTTGACACCAAAAGCAACTTACTTAATAGTCAAGTAAGAACATATCAAACTAAAAAGATTCTACATAGAAAATGTAACAAAATGTGGCACCCATAGTTCAGTGGTTAGGTTGCTGGCCACATACACCAGGGCTTGCAGGTTCAAACCCAGCCCAGGCCTGCTAAACAATGACCACCACAACAAAAAGCAACCGAGTTTTGTGACAGGCACCTGTAGTCCCGGCTACTTGGGAGGCTGGGACAAGAGAATTGCTTGAGCCCTAGAGTCTGAGGTTGCTGTGACACCATAGCACTCTACCAAGGGCAACAAATGAGACTGTGTCCCTCCCCCCCCAAAAAAATACCCTATAAAGAAAAAGCAAAAGACAGCTTGCTCTCTCTGAGCCAGGGGAAAGGAGACACACAATAAAAACACAGCATTATACAAGCCAAAAAGAGGCTCTCACCAAAAAGCAACCCTGAAGATGTACTTCCAGCATTCACAACACAGAAAATTTCTCGTGTTAGCCAACTTGTCTGTAGTTATTTGTTACAGCAACACAACTTGACTACTACAGAAAACAAACTAAATATACACCAAAGTAATCAAAGCTATTTTCTTTGAAAGGAATTAACAAGTAAATTAAACAAATTGACAAGTAAATAAAACAAGTAAATTCTGGCAATATTAATTTTTTGGTTTTTGGGGGGGGGCAGAATCTCACTTTGTTACCCTCAGTGGAGTGCTATGATGTCACAGCTCACGGCAACCTCAAACTTTTGGGCTCAAGCAATTCTCTTGCCTCAGCCTCCCAGGTAGCTGGGAATATAGGTGCCTGCCGTAGTGCCCAGCTATTTTTAGAAATAGGGTGATGCTCTTGCTTAGGCTGGTCTCAAACACGAGTTCAGGCAATCCACCTGCCTCAGCCCCCCAGAGTGCTAGGATTACAGGCATGAGCCACTGAGCCTGGCCAATATTAGAATGTTTTTATAAAGACACAAAGAAGTGGTACTAGGAATGAAAAGGGGAATACAAAAGGTACATAATGGCTGAAGCCACTAATAACTTAAAATACCAGAAAATATAAACTTTGACTATAAAATTTAAAGATACAAAAATGCTTGAGGAAATAAAACTCATCAAAACTGATTTAAGATGAAATTGGAAACTTTCTAGTCCCTACAATATAAAAACAACTGAATCCATGCTTTGAAATCATTCCAAAACGTGAGTAAAAATCCAGTAACAATGGTAACAATCTAGATGATTTTGCCAGTGAATTCTGACTGACATTAAAAAAAATATATATCTATATATATATAGATATATATACCGTGTGAGTTTACGAAAGGAGGAAATACTCCTATTTCATATAGAGACAAAGCATAGAGTAACAAAAGAATGTTTCATGTCAATTTACTCAGTAATAGTTTAGAAATATGTCTACACTACAGATGTATGGAATACATTCAGGTATAAATCATGCATTCACATATTAGGTACCTCTAATAGGCAGGTGCAGTTCTAGGTACTTGAATTTTCTTAGAGAGAAATGTATCATCTAAAAGGAATGAGGTGGCTGGGCACCCATACCTCATTGGTTAGGGAGCTGGCCATATGCTCCAGGGCTGGTGAGCCTGGCCCAGGCCAGCTAAACAAACAAACAAAAAATAGCTGGGCATTGTGGCAAGCCCTGTAGTCCCAGCTACTCAGGAGGCTGAGGCAAGAGAACAGCTTGAGCCCAAGAGTTTGAAGTTGCTGTGAGCTATGACACCATAGCATTCTACCGAGGGTGACAAAACTGTCTCAATTTTTAAAAAAAGTAAAAAATAAAAGGAATCAGAGGAAAGCAATTAATAAATTCTTTTTTTTTAATTTTTATTTTTTGCCTACTCCTCCGAGGCACGTTATTGAGCCATGCACAAGAAAGCCTCCCCCAAACAATAAAAAGTAGACAAAAGCTTTGATCTAGTAATAATATCTATAGCCAATACAGTAATGGGTAAAGACAGAAAGTATATGCCATTAGGATTAGCAAAAGTATGCTGCTTTTACTACTTCTAAAGGTGGTCTTGTTCAGGCAGAAAATTAAGAAAAAGACATAAATGATCTAAAGTTAGAAATGAAAATAAAACTGTCAATTACAGATGATATGGCTATGTATGTGAAAAACACAAAATAATATATAAAAGCGCTAGACTTTTAAAGAATGATTGGTAGGGCTTCTAGTAAAATTCAGCATATAAAGATCAACTGCATCTTATATATTGACAATGAGAAATCAGTTTCTATACTATTCATCCTTGTAAGAAAAAGCACTTGTATTCCCTCAATCTTTTAAAATTAAAAAGGAGAGGAAAGAAAAAAAATGAATCAGCTTATGAAGCCATACATGTCTGGGCTATGAGATTTCCATGATATCATCACTATGAGTCTAAGCACTAAGATGAATCCAGCATTTACCTCTCCCATTATCTACAAAGACTCAGGCAACTTGTGAGCAAGTTTCAGGGAGATCTGTGGCATCTGAAAACAGTCAATAAGCTGATACAGTCCACACAAGGCTAATCTGATGATTATTTACGTCACTGGTGACAGTTAAAAGTCACAGGAGATGGGCTAAACAGGAGCACTCTTACCCACAAGACAACCACTCCACAACCCACTCCTCTTCGTGAAAAAACATAACACAAAAACGTACCCTGGGCAGTGCCTGTGGCTCAAGGAGTAGGGCACCAGCCCCACCCCCAGAATGTACCCATCTCTTCCATTTAGGACTTTTTTTTTTTTTTTTTTTGAGATGGAGCCTCAAGCTGTCCCCCTGGGTAGAGTGCCATGGCATCACAGCTCATAGCAACCTCCAACTCCTGGGCTCAAGCGAGTCTCCTGCCTCCGCCTCCCAAGTAGCTGGGACCACA
>CAUYQV010040662.1:0-13426 GCA_963574575.1 Galagoides demidoff
CCTGTGGTCCCAGCTACTTGGGAGGCGGAGGCAGGAGACTCGCTTGAGCCCAGGAGTTGGAGGTTGCTGTGAGCTGTGATGCCATGGCACTCTACCCAGGGGGATAGCTTGAGGCTCCGTCTCAAAAAAAATAAATAAATAAAAAAAAAAATAATTTGGGCTTAAAATAATCACGAAGTTGGAGAGTGTTCTGGAATTCCCTTTCTCCCCATACTTTTGAAATTCTCATTCCCAATTGAGGATATGGTAATAATACTGTTAGTTTTTAAAAAGTATTCTTGTTTTTATAACCTTTAAAAATTAAAAATTTTGTGGACACCAACTCTCCCAAGACAGATGTCAAATAAACTAAAGTTGACTAACATTTTCCAGAGAAATAACAGCAACGTTATAAATGATCTTTCTTTAGAAAGAGGCCTGTTTCAGTAATATTATTTCATACAAATCTAATTTCACAGTATTTTAGTAGGAACAATGGGACAAAAAGCATTCTGTGGGTAAATTGATTCAGGAAATGGAGGATCATCGGTGAAGTGACTTCTGTCTGGGAGGATTTCTCTGTGGGTTTATTTCATGTTTGTAATTGTCATGAATCTGCAGCTATGGCTTTCCAGTGGGCTATGTTAGAGGAATTCTGCTTTAACTAACCTGCTTTTGGAAGAGTTTTCGAGGACAGGATGACCAATAGATTTTATCTAATAAGTTGCCTCATTGGATTGTGAACGGGAGTTGCCTGAAGCTCTGTGTTGAAAAGGGTTCTGAAGCACATGGGGGTTTAACAAGAAAAAGTGTGATATTTCTTTGTCTTCATCCACCAGGACTGTGGAGAAAATGTGACACACATGACAGATACTTGCTATCCCTCTTCTAGATATCGAGAGGGATACTCCATTTTTCTTTCCTCCATTTCTTTTTATTTGGTAGTATAAACGGGCTTCTCATATTTACAATGCTGAACTGAGTTATGATGTATAAATATAATTTCCATACTACATATTTCAAGAAATTTCCCAAGGGTTTCAAAATTCATTTTACTAAGCTCTTTACACATTTTTAATGTATTTTTCCCAAAGAAATACGACGTGTGCTTCAGCAATTGAGATAGAAATAGACACCAAACACAAAAATAGACAAATGGGACATCAAACTTCATTTTTTGTTTTTTTCATGTCAGACAGGTAATGTGCCGATGTCCTAACAACATTTGTGGGATGCACATCTCACACCTGTGCACGAAAACCCAATCATCATGCCTATGAACTACAAAAGGAGGAACATCAAACTTTAAAACTTCTGCATATCAGGCTCAGCGCCCGTAGAACACTGGTTATGGTGCCAACCACATACAGCGAGACTGGCGGGTTCCAACCCAGCCTGGGCCAGCTAGACGACAATGACAACTGCAACAAAAAATAGGTGGGTGTTGTGGCGGGCCTGTAGTCCCAGCTACTTGGGAGGCTGAGGGAAGAGAATTGCTTGAGCCCAGGAGTTGGAGGTTGCTGTGAGCTGTGACACAATAGCACTCTATCAAGGGTGACACAGTGAGACTCTGTCTCAAAAAACAAAACAAAGCAAAAAAGTCCAAAGAACTTCTGCACATCAAATGAAACAAACAGTGGCATGAAAAGGCAACTTATGGAACCTTAAGAGAATATTTGAAAGTGGTGTATCCGATGTCCAGAATATATATACGTATTAAAAAAAATCCGGCAACTCAACTAAGACTCAAATAACTTGATTAAAAATGAACATTTCTCTAAAGAAGAAATGACCAAGGAGCACATGGAAGACATCCAATATCACCAATCATTAGAGAAATACCAATCAAAACCACAGTGAAATGCCACCTCAACCCTGTTAGGACAGCCACTATCAAAATCAACAATCACTACAGAAATACCAGTCAAAACCATAGTGAAATGCCACCTCAAACCCGTTAGGACAGCCACTACCAAAATCACCAATCACTACAGAAATACGAATCAAAACCATAGTGAAATGCCACCTCAACCCCGTTAGGACAGCCACTATCAAAATCACTACAAATATAAATCAAAACCACAGTGAAATGCCACCTCAAACTCATTAGGACAGCCACTACCAAAATCACCAATCACTACAGAAATACCAATCAAGGCTCGGCGCCTGTGGCTCAGTCGGCTAAGGCGCCAGCCACATACACCTAAGGTGGCGGGTTCAAACCCCAGCCCGGCCCGCCAAACAACAATGATGGCTGCAACCAAAAAAATGGCCGGGCATTGTGGCGGGCATCTGTGGTCCCAGCTACTTGGGAGGCGGAGGCAGGAGACTCGCTTGAGCCCAGGAGTTGGAGGTTGCTATGAGCTGTGATGCCATGGCACTCTACCCGGGGGGGATAGCTTGAGGCTCCGTCTCAAAAAAAGATCAGGAATGAAATATTGCCTTTTGACATGTAAAATGATAGTGCAGAGAACAAGATAGGACATCAACAAATGCTCATTCTATAAGACTGAGTTGAAATTAGTTTGTTCCTCAGTCTCATTCGAAATTATTTGAGACATAACTCAAGAGAGAGAAAAAAATTAAGTGATATGGCCTCTAGTAATGCAAGCAGGAATGTTTCTAAATGAATAGTTAGAAAGCTGCTGGGAAGTTTCATTATTGTTACTTACTAGTCTTTGTTGAGAACCATCAAAGTGCTACATTTTAAAATGTATGCATAAAAATCAATTCAGTAGTTGACAATCAATCTCTCTTCCTAGCCTAACAAAACCCAAGGGAGAATGATTGGTTCATTTGCAGTCCAGTGTCTTTTCCTTCCTTCTAATCTAAATGCACACACTTAGAATGCAACAGCGCCTGCACAATCCCCAGAAGTCTCTAAGCACCTGCATGTGGCGTCCTGTCCAAGAACAATTTGACTGCCAGGAGGTATCATCTTCGAGTCCGTCAGCAATTTTCCCAACTTGTCACAACAGCACCCTAGATAGCTTTATTTGGATGTATGGCCCTCGATCATCTAAATCTGAGAGTAATGGAAAGCAATTAGACTCACACGATGGTTGCATTAATTAAGGTTGATAGATAAAATGCGATGGACATGAAGGTTGTTTGGGAGAAAAACTAGTCGTCAGTTCTGTTTGCCTTCAATTTCCTGCCCACGTTTGTTTTTCAATTGCAGGATAATCATTCCAGCTGACTTAAGGGTTTGTTACTGTGTGTCTCAGAGGCTACTGGGAAATTGAACCTATTCTGGCTCTGCAGTGCTAAGTTTAAGTGTGTGCATGCTTGTTCTTGCCTAGGTTTTACTGTACTGCATTGTATTGCCCCCTGCAATCATACTGAAGCTGTGGTGAGAGATCAACTATATAAAGGAGCAATGGCCAAGCCAATACAAAAGTCTCTGACCCACAACCTGTAACAACCGGCTCAGGAACTTAGTTAGCCCAGGAAGCCAGCCGCTATAAGTCAGACTTGTAGACAGTCATACTGCTATCTCTAATTAACACTTCAGAAAACCAAACAATGACCCCTATAGCAATTGACCCCAAATGGCCAGGACTTGACTATTAACTGTTTCCCTAGTTTAGGTCCCCAGCGTGTCTATAGTATTCCCATGCCAACAGCTCCAATCAGAGCATGCTTGTAAGTATTGTCTTTTTTTTCATTCCTGTGTCTGCCTTTGAGAGTCTGCCAAAAAGCAAGTGATGGTGGCTGACTCCCTTGCTGCAGCAAGTTCTGAATAAATAGTCTTTGCTTGTTCTCATTTTGTTGGTCTTCATTTATTTCCATAGTATAAAGCTGAGTTTAGTGATGTTCTCCAGCTCCAATGAGGTGGTCCCCAGCACATCCTCAGACTAGCCTACTTAGACAACTGATTCAGTCTTGTGTATTTAAGTTTAGATAGTTATAAACTTATATACAGTTAGTCTAACCATACAGACTAACTGTATATAATAGGCTAGACTCCAGGACTGATTGCAGCCTTAACCAAATGTTACTATCTGTACCTGTGCACCCTCAGGTGAGGATTTTAGAAGACTGATCCTGTCTGTTCTTGGGGGTTGTTGATCTCTGTGGTCGACATTACGACTGTGCTGACTTCCTTTTCTACCCTTTCCAAATATTTGTGATGTCCAAATATTTCTTTTTTATGCCACACATTGGAAGAATAAGTGTGGTCTTAGACCTTATGTTATAAACACAAACACTAATAAAAGTTGATGAGAAAAAAAAAATCCATGCATAATTTTTATGATTCCCAACGCCACAGATGAGCAAAACAGCCACACATAATCAGCATGAGGCCTGTGGGCCACAGGTTGGACACCCCAGCTGGTTAAATAAACCCTGTTTTATCAACCCAAGGAGTGTGCATCTGATCTTTTCATCACTCTGTTTACAACTGACATGGGTCAATACCACCCACTTCTCAGGCTAAGTAGATAGGGGTTATAAATTTGGAGGATGAATATAGAGGTTTTGTCCTCTTTTGATTGTTAGAATCTATAAACAGATTATTGCTTATGGTGGTATTTCTTAGCCTAGGGTCAGGTGTCATTAGAGGAGAAGGAAGGAGCATTACAGGCAGAGAGCACAGCATTAAAAAGGCAAGGAGGCACACCTCAGACCTCTGGAATGTGCCATATGGTTTATATCTAATCTCAAAGGCAGACTTTCAGCTTCTACAGACAGAGGAATTAGTGGAAGCAAAGACTCTGAGGCAATCACCTGTGATCTGAGGTGGGTCTTTTTGAGACCACTTATTTCTAAGTTCTCTTGCACTGAGAAGGGTAAGCAACATCCTGGGTGCAGCCTAGCACCCAAGACATCCCCTTCTGGGTGTGGTTCTCCTTCACTCACACTGAGCAAGAGCATGGTCACATTTGACTCTGAGCGGGACTTTGACTCAGTCCCATATCCATTTTTAATTATTCAAGACCTAAAAATATCAGCAAATATTTTCAGAGGGAACATCAGGTAAAGCAATTGCTTACTAACTATGAATGTCTACTTCTCTCTCTGCACTGTCAGTTCCCCACTTGGTATGAATCGCAGGTGCTAGTACTCACGTTAACATCTGTAATAGCGCTCCCAATTCTGCCCATTTACAGTTTATCATTCAATAGCAGCAATTTTCCCTTTTTTCTTAAGATTTTTAAAATCTTATGTATGGTCATTTAGAAAATAGGAAGGAAAAAAGGATGGAAGAAAGGAGAGAAGAAGGAAATAAAGAAGGTCCAATTAATGCCAAGATCACCGTTAACTATTTTGGTATAAAATCTTTTCATCTTGTTATCTTGTAATGTGATTATAATATATACACTATCCTGTAATTTATTTTTGCTCAACAATGTATTAACATTTTCCCTCAGTGTTAACACTCCCCTGTTCCTGACAGGGGAATATCTCATTGTTTTGGTAATCCATAAAATATCTCCTGTCACGGATCCTGAGGCCCTGGTCTGGGTTGCCGCAGGAAGGAACCAGGCGTGACATGGATTAGAAGTACAAGGCTGTGGGAGGCAGGGTAACCTTGAGTACAGGGTAGCCCAGAGCCCCCTCCACAACAGCTATTTATGAAGGTTATACACAACAAATGTGGAGAGTTAAGGTAATGACATACACAACAGGTGTGGTGAGTTAAGGCACTTACATATGAGGGCTGCATGCCTAAGGATTGCCATGTGCTCTTTCCTCATATTCTTTCCCCACGTGTTCTTTCCCCACAACCCCCGTGAGGAACTCCTAAGCATCATGGTTTAACACATGCTTACTACTGAGTGACCGATCTCATCTCATTCCGGAACACTGAGTTACGTGGGGGATTGCCCCTAAGTCACAAAACATCCCTAGGCTTGCCAGGAGACTGTCCTGTTCTTAGCATTTCCTTTCAATGTGATAAGAAACAGTAACTGTCCTTTGCAAGCACGGTGTCCATTCCTCTACAATCTCCTATTGTTAAATTAGATACAGTGTAGACGCTATGTAAAGGATTATGAGCTATGACACACAAATATTCGATAGAGTATGCTTCATTATTACAAGGAATTCTGCCATTATTATTCTTATAACTAAATATTTTCATGCCTGCATGATGATTTCCATATAAAAAAAGTAGAAATGGAGTTTCTGGATCAAAAGCTAAGCACATCTTTATAACTTTGAGTCTCTATACCAAATAGGCTCCCCCCAGCAGTGGCTGAGGAGGCTGATTTCCCCATATTCTCTTTGTTATGAGCATTATATTTGGGGAGGTGCTTTTCTGCCCTTATGGGCCTTTCCCTCCCTTCTACCTCTTGCCAACTATGAACACAATAATAAACCAGAGTTTTGCTGAAAGTAAAGTTTTTTGTCTTATAAACATTTTACCACAAAGCATCCCAAGGACTAGTGATACACAGAAACTGAAGTATGTGACTCAGTCTCTCCAAGATAGATCAGGAGCCTTGGGGCAAAAGAGTAACAGAAAGAGACCTAGGCAGGGGCAATGAGGACAATAAAAATTGACCCTTGGATATTCACCTGAGAAGGACTCTATATAGAGAAACCGGTGACCCCATGGGAGAATGAATCAACGTGTTGTACCAGCTTCTGGACATTATGCTCAGTGTAGACCTTGTCCCTGAACTCCAGACTCATATATATAACTATTTGTTTTAAGATTTTTCACTTGTGTAGCTATTTCTCTTATCACCACACCATCAATATAGTCCACTAGAAAAATCTATTTGTTTTACCTCCAAAATATATTCTTATGTGGTATGCCTTCTCCAAATTTCTGCTGCTAATGCCATCTCCCATCTGTCCGTAGATTCTTAAGTATTCTCTCTGCTTCTACCACAATCTATTCTCCTCACAGCAGCCAGTGAGAGAATGTTGTGTTAAGCCGTCTCCCAGCTTAAAATAATTCAGTGGCTTCCCACAGCTGTTGCAATGAAACTCCAAGTCCTTGTGTGGCAAGGTCTTACACATGAACGGGATCCTGCCCAGCGCTCCCATTCCATTAGAACTAATCCTCCCCCCCCCATCACTCTGCACCAACCATTGTGGCATCATTTCTGCCTCTGTAGCAGGCCAGGTTCTTTTCCACATTAGAATTTTTGTTTCTACTGCTCCACCTCCTGACCAGTCTTTGTATTCTTTACACGGGCAGCCCTTCTCATCTCCCATGTCCTATCCCAGAGCCTCCTTGACAACAACTCGATCTGCGGTCATCCCCATCTACCAACCCGTTTACTCTCCATTGCACAACCCTATTTTCCCCCTTGTTAGAAAACCCAAACTACCTTTTAATATCTTTGCCTTATTGATTATTGTCTTCCTCTCTAGAATATAATCTCTATGAGTCCAGTGATTTACTTTTTCATTGACCCACTTCAACACCTAGAAGAACGCCTGCCACACTGTTGACCTTCAAAAATGTTTGATATATAGATAAATGGAAGGTATACTCACAATCAACTGAAACCCTATTTTCGTTCTGATAATAGGTTTTGTTATACACATATGCTTATTATGGGTATAAGCAGGGGATTACTTGATTTTACATAATTTTTTTCTTTGATTTGTAAAAAAGAGGGTGGCATCCATCATTACAAAATCTCTTTGTTGTCCCTTACTAGTGAAAATTTAGTTTTTACTATTTTTCATCATCATAAGCGATACTATCACATATAAATTTGATGCTAATATGTAATTATTAAAATTATGGAAGTGACTTTGCTAGATTAAAACCTTGCTATGTGTTTCACCAAATTTCCCTGCAGGAATATTAAAAGAATTGATTTCCCAATAGCAGTGAAATAATGTGTGTGTGTGTGTGTGTGTGTGTGTATTAAGAAACAGAGAACCTCAGTAGAGAACAGTTAATAAGGAAAAACATCACATTCCCAAAGGATCAATGGTATAGCAGCCTTCAGAACTGTTTGATTCAATGGCTCAATAATGTCAAGATTTCTTCTCTCTGCTTTGCCCTGAGGGTGACTGCTCTCAGGTATACAAGGTGGATAAACAGTTCTGGACTATACATCCAGCAAGACAATAACCAGAAATAATAATGGATCATCACTTTTGGAATCTTCTTCGCAGGAAGAGGAAATCTTTCCCAGGAACCCAATCCTCAGATCTCAGTGGCTGGAAATGGGTGACATTTCTTTTCCTAAACCAATCATTGACAAGAGGACCAAGACTAACAGAAATTGTTTACATCTAAGTCTTGAACCAATTTGGATTTTACCCTACAGTTGAGTCACATGGGGATTCTGCCAGTAAGGATGTTGGGGGTGGGGTGGACCTTGGTAGACAATACACGATATTTGATAATAATGTCTTAACATTTGCTGTTAAATTGAAAGGATGATTTCCATATTAAAAAAGTGAGGAGAAACCATTATTTAAAACTGCATTTCTTTCTTTCTTTCTTTCTTTCTTTCTCTCTCTCTCTCTTTCTTTCTTTCTCTTTTTTTTTGGAGACAGAGTCTCACTTTATCACCCTCGGTAGAATGCCATTGCATCACAGCTCACAGCAACCTCCAACTCCTGGGCTTAGGCAATTCTCATGCCTCAGCCTCCTGAGTCGCTGGGACTGCAGGCGCCTGCTACAACACCTGGCTATTGTTTTTTGTTGTTGCAGTTTGACCGGAGCTGGGTTTGAACCTGACACCCTCGGTATATGGGGCCGGCGCCCTACCCACTGAGCCACAGGTGCCTGACTTGATACCAACAGGTTGTCAGCTGGGCCAGACTGAGACCTTTAGATCCTCTACAAAGATAGGGTAGAGGAAATTTTTACTGGTGGGTCAATGCGTGCAAAAGAAGTGTCCCCTTTATGAAAAGATTTTCAAGTGTATACATATTGAAAAAAAAACCAGTTGCTTGTGAAATATACTTTTTGTAAATAATATTTAATTTTTTAAATAATATATTTGGTGCTATTTTCTCAGATCCCCTGAGAGCACTTTTTATTTTCATTTAAAATTCTGTGGTTTCCTCTGCATTGTTTGAAGTATATTTTAAGGGAAACGGTGATCACCAACATACCTTTTTTTTTAAGGTCTCTATCACTTTAATCTGAATCAGTGGAACAGACTCTGCAGTAAATTAGGTTGAGAACTGAAATATTTTCTTGCACCAGTATTGTCTAGAAAAGAAAAGAAATATAACCAAGTTAATTTCATAGTAACAACTTAGAGTGATTCCTCTTGTTGGAGAAACTTCCAATAAATTGGAGTCATGTTTTTAATTGTGTATGTGCGTGTATGTGTGAGTGTGTAAAAGCACTTTGGATCGTGCCTCCTGTTTTCTTTCTTATTGGGGACACTATAACTACAGTTTACACCTTGAGTGCATAAAGTTTTTCTTCTCTCTCTTTCTCTCTCTCTCTTTCTCTCTCTCTCTCTGGTTGTTTTTGTTTCTGAGTGGACCAACAGCACAAACCACGAGGATTTTGTCTTCCTAAGCATGGAGCTGCTGCCGGTTTGCTCCTTTTTCTTGCTCTGTGTGCTCGACTTTCACAGACTGTAAAGGAAATCTGTTGTTTGGGAAGATCAAGCAGAGTGACGTCTGTGCTTCTCACTGAGATGCCAGTGTATGAATCACGAATCCCAGAGCTCTGGTTGTTTTAGAAGCCACATCACGTTAAACATTAACTGGTTTGGGTTATAAGAACAATAATAAAATAATACACATATCTTGTAGGTGAACAGCTTTTTTTTTTTTTAAAGTCAGATTGCCTCAGGTTCAGAAAGAGTTGGGGAAATCAAATCTTGAACACAATCAACTTATATATTTTAAAAGAATCTGCCTCAAATAAAAAAAAAAACCCTGTTGTCTAGATAGAAGAAAGAGATGTTTTATTTTCTTAAATACCATCATAAAAACTACTGGCAGTAAAAGTTAAAGCCAAGAAGAAACAAGTTATTCTCACATTACCAAATTCTATCTGCCCACAAGTTTTTGTGTAACATTTTGGTGAAGGTGGAACTTGGTCCCCTTTTCCAAACCTGCAGAGACTATTATTCAATACAGAATCTGTCTATTATTTATGCTGTGTTTACAAACTGTATTTGATGTTTTGGGGTGTTTTGTTCTGTTTTTGTTTCCCTTGGTGGTATTTTTTTCAGGTCACTTTGCTTTGTCAACAAAGGTAATTGTTTTCAAAAAATTTGTCTTCACCTTTTCCTGTATTTGTACATAGCGATTTAATACTAGAGAAAAGTGCATTGTTTATGTCTTATTTCCGATCTGTGTTGCTGCTTATTTGAGAAGATTTTCAAATATTAAAAAAAAACCCTGCATTTCTTTGACTACCAATCTGCATTAACATTTTCGCATATGTTCTGCTTTTATTCTGTATTTTTTAACTTGTTTGGGAGCACTCCACCCTTCTTGATGGTAACAAAACAAATAAAAAATAATGGAAAAGGAATCCCAGCAGAAGGCTGACATCATTACTAAAAACTCTAGCTAGTTTACAAGAGCCACCATTTTAGGAATTTAGAATTTCCTCTGTGGTTGCCAAGTCCAAAACTTTCCTCCACACATACTGACCCCTCAGTATAATACAATATTAATTCATGAAACATTCATTATTTGCATTAACCACATCTTCCTTAGCAGGAGAATCAAGAGGTCTATAGCTCCCCAGAAGTTTCTTAAGTTTCATGACAACCCAAGACCATTCCCTGTGTCTTCATATTATAATCTGTGTTCCAGACCTCTTGTAAACTCATCCCCATACCTCCCCTTAAGGTAGAAAAATTACATGACACATTGTTCCAGCTCCAATTTCTCTTTAATCTCTTTGCCCGTGGATTTTCTATTATAATATCATTAACTTGAGGAATAATTGATATCACTGAGAATAGATGCCAACAGTTTAATCTAATTGTACCTCCAGCGTCATTAATCTAAACTCCAAATAAACACTCTGCAGTCTCTCCTTATCCTTATGTTTTTCCCCAGTCCCTCCACTTCAGTTACTAATTAAACGTACTTCATTATAATAACTAAATAATAATTCATTTTTATTTTTTTTTAAAAACTTTCCTTTCTAACAATAATACTCATTAGCCATTTATTGCATTATTTATAATTTGCTTAATAATATATGGGCTCTTTATACATTAAATGTTTTGATTCTGTGTGTTATATGGATTACTAAGTCTTCTTTTTATTTTATTTTTTGTCTATAGATAAAATAGATATAATTATTTTTCTACATTAAGAAAAAAGATTCATAGAAGACATAGAAAAGAGAGAAAATACAGAAGATATATAAACATATATATGTATATATTTTGGGAATAGCTTGTTTTCTGCTTTGGGTGACATGTTTACAATGACCTCTCCCCCAGAGATCAGGTGTGTATATCCATTCATTCTTTTCAATAGTCTTCAGTCTTTTAATTGTATGGTAAATGGCACCTTTATTTATGTGTGTATTTATATATTTAGCTAATGAAAACTTTTTAAATACCAACAAGAAAACTATCTGGGCAATACATTAGAGTTGACATGAGAAATGAGGTCATTGATGCAGGAGTCTGTCCTATTGATGGCTCTCTTCTCTTTTACGTTTATTCACTCTCCCTGGATGACAGCACCATCACTCACAGTTACTACATCCACACCAATGACCACCAAATCCGAATTTCCAGCCAAACACGTAAAGGAATTCTCTCAGCCCATGAGAAGTGGAATAGAGTCAAAGAAAAGGGGGGAAAGAATTGGGACCCAAGGACAAAAGAACTGAAGGGGAAAAATGACTGCTGTGAATGTTATGCTGGCTCTGTCATTCAGCTCCATTTCATTAATCTGTCTGCTCCAGCCAAGGTCAAAATGATTCCGGGTTTAAGCTACTGCTGCAAGAAACTAAGATATTGTTTTAGAACCATAAAATAAAGAACTACAGGGAGGGCTGAGGAAAGAAAATATTCATGGCTTCTCAAAATATGCATGGGTGAGCAAATCAGCAATCAGAGCTCCCGTAACAACTAAAGAAAATACACCTGCTTAACCGTAATAATTATAATTCATGAATTGAAAGAGAAAATATGTTCAAGAGTCATTTCCCGCTGAAATGAGTGTATTTTGAATATATCTCAAATATCTACTTTTTACCTAAAGAGATTGCTATACTTTCTGCTATTTAAAGAAAAATATCTTCTATTCGAAGACCAAAAGCTCCAAATTAACAGAGATAAGTTAGACTCAAGTTTTCAGAGATAAATCAAGGAAATTAAAAAAATGTATATTTTTTACACAGCACTCTGAGGGTTTTTTTAGATTTAAAAGTGAAAGAATTCAAGAAACAGTTGTTGGGGGCCGGGGGTGTTTGTTTTTAATGAATTCCCCAGTAATCAGTTTTGAAGATTCTATGTGTTCTATGAGGGGAGGCGTAAAGGCAACCGTTATTAATAATTTAAGATATAAAAAATAGACACCGCAACAAAATTAAACAGGTTTGGCCAAGGACACACAGCTACAAAGGGTAGAACTAGGACTGGAAATCAGGTTTTTAGATTCTAATTTTTGTGTTTCTTCTACTTCTTTTACTATAAAATTCTCATTTTTGTGTATTTTATACTAAGGCTAAATAATGCAAGCAATTGCAATGGCTTGGTAATGTTAGAGCACTAGGCAGGCAAGCTTGAAAAGATGAGGAAAATCACAGAAGAAACCTGTTGTCGCCATACCCATCCATCCATTTAATCAGGACGGCTTTGAGCCAAACACAGAAAAGGGACTCTGAAAAGCTGATGTGTGACACCTGAAACTCTAGAAACAGCTATCCTAAATTTTAAAAAGGAAAAAGAACAACACCAAGGAAACCCAAAACCATTCTCAGTAAAGGCACGCGCCATATTTACTGTCCTCAGCAGAAGATCATGGGTTCTGTCAAGGGTCTAAGTCCCAGCTGTGCCACTTACTCATTGTGCAACTTTGGGCTAAGCTGCGTATCTAAGCCTTGCTTTTCTCCTCTAGACAATGGATCAAAGAGAAGTAGCTACCTCAGATCTGAGGATTAATTCAGTAATATGTGCAAATCATTCAGCAGGGTGCTAGGCATGCTGTAAACAGAATGCTGAACTCCTGTTGTGGTTTTCGTCAGGTCAGTGTGGAGCACAGATAGTTCCAAGAATTCTTTGTTTCTGTGTGGTGGCCTTCAGTTCCAGAAACTGAAATCCTACTTCTTTCCACTTTCTTGCTCTTAAACAGTAATCCCTCATGTTTTATCCATGATGGCGACTGAATCTGGAGAGGGAGGGAAGTCTGACTGAATTTCCTGTGTAATCCAGAGTCGGTAATTTAATCTCTGTTAGTCTCATTCATTCTTTATCTGTTCATTGAGGATATCAGAGAGATCTCACAGAGTTGTTTTGAGGGCTAAATAACATAGATGGGTAAGAGATGGTATTTTTGCATAAAAGATAAAAGCCTCAGT
>CAUYQV010040664.1:0-38789 GCA_963574575.1 Galagoides demidoff
CCTATGGACTTCCAAAGTGATTATTATTATTGCTGGTTCTAATACTTAAGTAAAGGAATTATTATGAAAATAAGTCTGGTGGATGGGTGGAGGGAGGGTGATTCGAGGGATCACCTCTACGGTTTGTCTTCCAAGGGTACAAGTGAGTCTTTCTAAAAGTGGGGTATGAACGTCTTAACACAGTAACTAAGAAAATTGACATAAAGTCTATGTTAACCAGTTTGATGAAAATATTTCAACTTGTACATGAAAACACCACACTGTCCCACATGATTGCATTAATGTACATAGCTATCGTTTAATAAAAAAGAAAGAAAGAAAAGAAAAAAGAAAGAAAAAACAAGAAGGAAACAGAGTGATTAGAGACAAAGGAGATGTGATGGTAAAAGGAAAGGTTGACGGGACACCAGGAAACCCCCGAGCCAGGACAGCAGCGGGTCTCCAGAGGCGGGAAACACAGGGGACGCTCTCCTGGAGCCTCTGGGAGGACGGCAGTGTGTTCATACCTTGAATTTAGAACTCCTGTCCTCCAAAACTGTCAGAAAACAAATTTGTGCTGTTTTAAGTCACAAAGTGTGTGGTAATTTGTTATCACAGCAATAGAAAATTAATACAATGTTCCACGAAGCTAATTCAATACTTATAATAAGTATTTCATGCATTAACCTTAAAGCTTATATTAGAAAAGAAGAAAAATAATGGCAAAGCAATGGAAATAGAAAAGTAATAAAGAAGTGAGCAAACTCAATAAATTAATAGGTAAGATTATCTGAGTTGGTTGTTTGAAAGATTAATAAAATTGATAAACATTCAGAAATTAAAAATATGAGAAGAAAGAATGCTTCATTTAATGGCATTATGTTATAAAACTTAAACTGATCAGGCAAATGCCTACAATTCTATCTTTCCAAATCTAACTCAAGAATTTAAAAGAACTATAAAATCCTATAGCAATCAAAAATATACTAATCAACATTTAAAAATATTTCTAATAAGAAAACATAATTAAGCCGGGAAATTTTACCATAACTAATTCATAACACATTTTAAAAATTCTTTAAAAAACACAGTAAGATGGAAACAATGTCTAAAAATTAGAATACATATAGCTAAGGTATAGAAAGCTACTTTAATATTTGAAGATCAATTAATGAAATGTGCCACATTAAGACAGTAAAGGAGAAAAGCCTTAATGATCATCTTAATACATTCAGAAGTAACCCAAAATACGACTTACCATCCAATTATATTAAACAAACAAACAAATAACCAACCTCTAGAAACGAGAAGGAACCACTTTAAACCCATAAAGATTATTAATTAAACAAAAATGACAGCAGAATATTCTTAGCAGGGGTGTAATTTTTAAAATCATGACCCGTAAGATTGGGATAAAACACGGTGTCCATCACCAACCACCATTTGTATTCATTTTGTTATTGAAAATC
Source organism: Galagoides demidoff (assembly GCA_963574575.1). Taxonomy (NCBI): domain Eukaryota; kingdom Metazoa; phylum Chordata; class Mammalia; order Primates; family Galagidae; genus Galagoides; species Galagoides demidoff. Next base: position 1,449 of record CAUYQV010040664.1, read on the forward strand.
TTGGGTAATACTGAGAAACAGGAATAAAGATATAAAATGTAACAACAATTGGGAAGGAAAAAGCAAAGAGAAGAATCATTCACAAATTGTATGATTGCCAAGGTAAAACTCAAAAGAATATACATAGTATAAAGATAATTGATTGCATTTGAAGAATTTACAGGGTGCCTGGTGTTGGCTCACCAGCACTTTGGAAGGAATTTGAGACCAGAGTGAATAACACAGTGAGACTTTGTCTCTATGAAGATTTTCTTCTTTTAAATTAGCTGGGCGTGGTGGCTCCTGTAGTCCTAGCTGCTCAAGGGGCCGACATGGGAGAATCACCTGAGACCAGGAGTTCGAGGATGCAGTGAGCAATGATCACACCACTGCACTCTGCACCCCACTCTGGGTGACAGAGCAAGACCTCATATCTCTCTCTCTAAAAAAAAAAGAAATTTAGATGAGCATTAAGACAATGTATAGAAACTAATTGCTTCTTACTACCCCAGAAATAGTTAGAAACGGCATTTTAAGGCATACTGTGCACATTGGCACCACCATTTAAATCAACAGAGAATATAAATTCACACCTCCCAGTACAGAGTCCACTGTCTGGGTGAAGGACATGTATAACTTTGACTCAATTTGCACAAAAACAAAGTATGTAAATGAAACATATGCACCCCCAAATATTCTGAAATTAAAAAAATTAAAAAATCAACAGAGATCTAACAAAGCCATATAAGAAGTTTATGAACAATTTTATTATATCTCATTGTGAGACATCCAAGGAAACCTAAAAATAAGAAAAATACTCTGTGCGCATGGATTAGAATTAAAATTGTAAAACAGAGACCATTTCTTCTCTCTCTAATTTATAGGCTCAGTGTAATCCCCCAAACCTGTGTGTGTAACTAGTCAAGATAATTTTAAAATTTAGTTTGAAATGCAAGGTCCAAGAATACCTATGATGTCTTTGAAGGACCAGTTGGGACACACAATGGCAGATACCTAGACTATTAAGGTGAAGGAATGTCCTTCCCAATTGTCTTTCAAAGGAAATTATGGTTAGTGCCCTGGATAGAAAGAATTAAACTAAGTGGCATAAATGTGTCAATTTAAAACCTGTAACTTTATGCAAAAACTCACTTATTAACGAGGCTTTTAAAGCTTGCCAGGAAGACATAGGCTCAGTACTTGTGTTATCTGGGTTTATGTAATAAACCAGGGATTTATTGGATTACAAATGAAGAGAGTCCTCTCCCGTTTTCCAGTCATTAGTTCACGTTGTGACCTGCTTAGCCCAAGTCATGTATCCCCTCACAATCTCTCTGGCTACCTGCTGCAGTTATTCTATCTTTGGTCAACATCAGCCGTGGAATGGAAAAAGCTATTTTTATTTTTATTTTTTGAGGCAGAGTCTCACTTTGTTTCCCTGGTGTCCCAGCTACAGCAACCTCAGACTCTTGGGCTCAAGTGATCGTCCTGCATCAGCCTCCTGAGTAGCTGGGACTACAGACACCTGCCACAACACCCAGCTAGTTTTTCTATTTTTAGTAGAGATGGGGTCTCACTCTTGCTCAGGCTGGTCTTTAACTCCTGAGCTCAGAGATCCACCTTCCTGGAGCCCACTCTTTTCTAATTTCCAATGCTCAGCAACATGCAAGTGTTCAGCATAATAGAATTAATAAAAAAAATGGATAAGTGATGACAAGCAGAAACTAACAGTCAACTTAACCCTGGTAGTAACCATTCAAAAGCATCTCAATAGTTTCTTTCCAGAGGGGATTTCTCTCTGCCTATATATCTTCTCAGGCCATATAGTGGGCATTTTCTTTTTTCTCAGAGTTCTGCCTACATTTTATTTCTGTATTCTTCTCTTGAAATTCAAGGTCCTTGTCACCATTTAATTTATAGGGTTAATGTAATCCTCAACATCTGTGTGTATAATTTGTCACAGTCTCTCATCTTATAAACCCAAATAACAAAAGTATTGAGCCTATGTCTTCCTTGCAATCTTTTTTTTTTTTAATTTATTGTTGGTGATTCATTGAGGGTACAAGAAACCATGTTTTATTGATTGCATTTGTTAGGTAAAGTCCCTCTTATAATAGTGTCTTGCCCCCAAAAGGTGTGGCACACACCAAGACCCCACCCCGCTCCCTCTGTCACTCTCTCTGCTAATCCCTTCCCCACTCCTCCCATCTTTTTCCTCTCTCTGCTCACCCCTGCCCCTTGTCATTAATTGTCCCAATATCAAAATCTCCATTCTTGTGATGCTTTACTAAAAATAATGTGTTCCACTTCCATCCATGTCAATACAAAGGCTGTAAAGTCTCCATTTTTTTAAATGGCTGAATAGTATTCCATGGTATTGTTAATCCAGCTTGTTAATCCAGTCCAGGGTTGGTGGGCATTTAGGTTGTTTCCACATTTTGGCAATCGTAAATTGAGCTGCAATAAACAGCCTAGTGCAAGTGTCTTTATGATAAAAGGATTTTTTTCCTTCTGGTAGGTGCCCAGTAATGGGATGGCAGGATCAACTGGGAAGTCTAACTTGAGTTCTTTGAGGGTTCTCCATACTTCCTTCCAAAAAGGTTGTATTAGTTTGCAGTCTCACCAGCAGTGTAAAAGTGTTCCCTTCTCTCCACATACACGCCAGCATCTGCAGTTTTGAGATTTTTGTGATGTGGGCCATTCTCACTGGGGTTAGATGGTATCTCAGGGTGGTTTTGATTTGCATTTCTCTCATAATTAGGGATGATGAGCATTTTTCATGTTTGTTCACCATTTGTCTGTCTTCTTTAGAGAAAGTTCTATTCATGTCTCTTGCCAATTGATATATGGGATTGTTGGCTTTTTTCATGTGGATTAATTTGAGTTCTCTATAGATCCTAGTTATCAAGCTTTTGTCTGATTCAAAATATGCAAATATCCTTTCCTGTTGTGTAGGTTGTCTATTTGCTTTGGTTGTTGTCTCCTTAGCTGTACAGAAGCTTTTCAGTTTAATTAAGTCCCATTTGTTTATTTGTGTTGTTGCAGTTGCCATGGCAATCTTCGTCATAAAGTCTTTCCCCAGGCCAATATCTTCCAGTGTTTTTCCTATACTTTCTTTGAGGATTTTTATTGTTTCATGCCTTAAATTTAAGTCCTTAATCCATCATTTTTTGTGAGTGGGGAAAGGTGTGGGTCCAATTTCAGTCTTTTACATGTGGATATCCAGTTCTCCCAGCGCTGTTTATTGAATAGGGAATCTTTCCCCCAAGGTATGCTCTTGTTTGTTTATCGAAGATTAGGTAGTTGTAAGATATTAGCTTCATTTCCTGGTTTTCTATTCAATTCCAAATGTCTATGTCTCTATTTTTATGCCAGTACCATGCTGTATTGACCACGATGGCTTTATAGTACAGCCTAAAATTTAGTATGGTGATGCCCCTGGCTTTGTTTTTATTACTAAGAATTGCCTTAGCTATACGGATTTTGTTTTGTTTTGTTTTTTTTTTTTGGTTCCATACAAAACACAGAATTATTTTTTCCAAATCTTGAAAGTACAATGTTGGTATTTTAATAGGAATGGCACTGAATAGGTAGATTGCTTTGGGAAGTATAGACATTTTAACAATGTTGATTCTTCCCAGCCATGAGCATGGTATGTTCTTCCATTTGTTAATATCCTCTGCTATTTCCTTTCTTAGGGTTTCATAATTTTCTTCATAGAGGTCTTTCACCTCCTTTATTAGGTATATTCCGAGGTATTTCATTTTCTTTGAAGCTATGGTGAAGGGAGTTGTGTCCATAATTAGCCTCTCATCTTGGCTGGTATTGGTGTATACAAAGGCAACTGACTTGTGGACATTGATTTTATATCCTGAGACTTTACTAAATTTTTTGATGACTTCCAGGAGTCTTGTGGTTGAGTCTTTGGGGTTCTCTAAGTATAAGATCATATTGTCAGTGAAAAGGGAAAGTTTGACCTGTTCCCATTTGGATGCTCTTTATTTCCTTGTCTTGCCTAATTGTATTGGCTAGAACTTCCAGCACTACGTTGAATAGTAATGGTGACAGAGGACAACCTTGTCTGGTTCCAGTTCAGAGAGGAAAAGCTTTCAGCTTTACTCCATTCAGTAAAATAGTAGCTGTGGGTTTGTCATAGATAGCTTTGATCGGTTTCAGAAATGTGCCATGTATGCCTATGTTCTTCAGTGTTCTAATTAGAAAAGAACGCTGGATTTTTTTTTTTTTAAGAACGCTGGATTTTATCGAATGCTTTTTCTGCATCTATTGAGAGGATCATATAGTCTTTGGTTTTACATCTGTTGATGCAGTGAATAATGTTTATAGACTTGCGTATACTAAACCAACCTTTCATCCCTGGAATGGAACCTACTTGATCATGATGTATGATTTTTTTGATGATAAGCTGTAATCTATTGGCTAAGATTTTGTTGAGAATTTTTGCATCTATATTCATGAGTGAAATTCGTCTGAAGTTCTTTTTAGTTGGGTCTTTTGGTATCAGGGTGATGTTTGACTCATAGAATGTGTTGGGGAAGATTCCTTCCTCCTCAATTTTTTTGGAATAATTTCTGGAGTACGGGAATAAGCTCTTCCTTGAAGGTTTGATAGAATTCTGGTGTGAAGCCATCTGGACCAGGGAATTTTTTGGTTGGAAGATTTTTTTATTGTTTCTTTAATCTCAGTGCTTGAAATTGGCCTGTTCAGGAGCTCTATTTCTTCCTGGCTAAGTCTAGGGAGAGGGTGTGATTCCAAATATTGATCCATTTCCTTCACATTGTCAAATTTCAGAGCATAGGGTTTCTGGTAGTATTCAGAGGTGATCTCTTGTATCTCTGTGGAATCAGTTGTTATTTCCCCTTTATCATTTCTGATTGAGGTTAATAGAGATTTTACTTTTTTATTTCTAGTTAATCTGGCCAAAGGTTTATCTATTTTATTTATTTCAATAAACCAACTCCATGTTTCATTAATTTTCTGAATGATTCTTTTGTTTTCAATTTTATTGATCTCTGATTTGATTTTGGATATTTCTTTTCTTCTGCTGGGTTTAGGTTTAGATTGTTCTTCTTTTTCCAATTCCATAAGATGGCTTGTGAGTTTGTTGATGTACTCTCTTTCTGTTTTTCGAATGTAGGCATCTAAAGCAATAAATTTTCCTCTCAAAATTGCTTTTGCAGTATCCCACAGGTTTTGGTAGCTTGTGTCTTCATTGTTGTTGTGCTCAAGGAAGTTAATGATTTCCTCTTTTATTTCTTCCTGCATCAAACTGTCATTCAACAGAAGGTTGTTTAATTTCCATGCTTTTGTGTGGGGTTGAACATATTTGTTGGAGTTGAGTTCCACCTTTAGTGCCTTGTGGTCTGAGAAGATACAAGGTAAAATTTCAATTCTTTTGATTCTGTTGAGGTTTGTTTTGTGTCCTAGGATATGAACAATTTTGGAGAATGTTCCATGGGGTGATGAAAAGAATGTGTACTCTTTATCTTTGGGATGGAATGTTCTATATGCATCTATCAAGCACAGTTGTATTCCTCAGACTGAGTAAGGTCTGTTTCAAGAATCTGGGAGCATTTAAATTGGGTGCATAAATATTTAGAATTTAAATGTCTTCTTGTTTGACCAATATAAAGTGACCATCTTTGTCTTTTTTGACTTTGGTTGCTTTAAATTCACATGCATCTGAAAATAAGATTGCAACTCCTCTTTTCTTTTGAATTCCATTTGCCTGAAAAATTGTCTTCCAATCCTTAACTCGGAGTTTTAATTTTTCTTTTGAAGCTAGGTGTGTTTCCTGCAGACAGCAAATGGATGGCTTAAGTTTTTTAATCCAGTCAGCTAATCTATGCCTCTTCAGTGGGGAATTCAAGCCATTGACATTTATTGAGATAATTGATAAGTATGGTAGTGTTCTATTCATCTTATTTTGTGAAGAGTCCATTGCTTAGTTTTATCTTTTGCATCATTGTGGAAGTTAGGTTCTGTCCTTTAATTTTTGAGTTCTTACTTTTCTGTTGATCCATTGTGATGGTCAGTGTGTAGAATGGGTTGAAGTAATTCCTATAGAGCTGGTCTTGTAACAAATTTTCTCAGTGTTTGAATATCAGTAAATGATTTGATTTCTCCATCAATTTTAAAGCTTAGTTTAGCAGGAAATAGAATTCTGGGCTGGAAATTGTTCTGTTTAAGTAGATTAAATGTAGATGACCATTGTCTTCTTGCTTGGAAAGTTTCATTAGGAAGTCTACAGTCGCCAGGTCATGGAAGAAGCCCAATTGCCCATCGATCCACGAATGGATCAACAAACTGTGGTATATGTACACCATGGAATACTATGCAACCATTAAGAAGGATGGAGACTTTACGTCCTTCATGTTCACATGGATGGAGCTGGAGAATGTTCTTCTGAGCAAAATATTACAAGAATGGAGGAAAAAGTATCCAATGTACACACCCCTATTATGAAACTAATTTATACCTTTTATATGAAAGCTATAACCAAATAGCCTAAGAATGTGGGAAGGAGGAGGGGAAAGGGAGGGGGGGAATGGCTGGAGGGAGGGGGATTGGAGGGACCATTTTTGAGGTTTATCTTACAGGGGTACAAGTGAATCTCTCTAAGAGTAGAATCAGAATGTTTTAAAACAATAACTGAGAAAATGACACGAAGGCTATGTTGATCAGCTTGATGGAAGTATTTCGGATTGCATGTGAAAACCCCACACTGTACCCCAGAAGTGCATTAATGTACATAGTTACCATTCAATAAAAAAAGAAAAAAAAAGTCCGTTCGGTACTGGGTATACTACAATGAACAGAGGAAATATAGCCCTTACCTTTAACAAATTTATGATTGTGGGATGGATATGAGCATATCCATAATTGTTTGACAAATGAATGGTTAAGGGGATGAGCAAAATTCAAAGTAATGACTCAAAATCAATTTCCTCAATTTTAGAAAAGAGAATAGACAATAACTCTGCAATAGTTTATGAGGAATATAATTACAAAATAGATTAATATCTGGAGTTATGTCTTTACTTCAATACCAAGGTGGGTGCAGAAGGACAGTGTTCATAAATACTTCTATACCTAAGAATATTCTAGGGAAAGACATACCAAATCCTGGGAGGTCAGAGTGTAATGACAAACATAGTTCTACAAAAAATATCATCAGTGAGCCCAGTAAACAATGAAATAATTGCAAAATCATAGCACCTTCTGTTTTTGCAGGTATGACAGTTTGAACATTCCTGGAGGGGTCTGGAGGGGCATACAGAGTGACGACTCCTGTCAGCTACACATCTGACCTTAGGACTGGAGAACTGAGCTGATGAAGTACAAGGACAGAATTTGAAAAAGGCCTAAGTTACATAAGCTGTTATACCATACTACCATGTATACCTATTGCCAGGCAGAACTTCAGCACAAGCCAAGATGCCTAACCCCCTTTTTGTGAAGAAGAGGTTAGCGTCAGTGCTTTGGCTGTCTTCCAGTTTGGGTATATAATATCTGCCTACTAAAAAAAATCTCCGTAGTTTTAATTGACTGCTGCTGTCTCCTTCCCTTCCTTTCCTGGGCCATTTTTGAGCACAGAAGAATGGTCTGTAGACCACTTAAATAATAAATAGCCCACACTACACAACATTCACATAAGAAATGGTGATGACTCATACAGGAAAAAGGTCCAGTTTTTAAAATGTATCTCTCTGTGTGTATGTATCTATTCCTTTGCCATCTGAATTCCTACTATGTGAAGATTTCTCATAAGTAATTTTTTTCATAAAACAAAAACTTAATCCTTCGGGTAATCAAACGTTGTTATTTTGGGCTGGGCACAGTGGCTCATGACTATAGTCCTAGCACTCAAGAAGCTAAAGCAAGTGGATTACTTGAGCTCAGCAATTCAAAACCAGCCTGAGCAAGAAAGGAGACCCCATTTCTACTAAAAATAGAAAAGCTAGCCAGGTGCAGCTGAGTAGTCTCAGCTACTCAGGAGGCTGAGGCAAGAGGATTGCTCAAGCCCAAAAGTTTGAGGTTGCTGTGAGCTATGATGCCACAGTACTCTACCCAGGGCAACACAGTGAGACTTTTCTCAAAAAAAAAAAAAAATTGATTCTTTTAGTTTAACCACTATTAATGGAAATGTTTGTAAACATGCAATAGATTATTCTACATTTTTAAACTTAGTTTGCTAAACATTAAACTTTTCTTGATGATTCCAAATTATCTTTATGATAAGCAAAATTGTTCTGTGTTACAAGGCAACATAGTACAACAGATTATTGAATTAGAAATCAGAATGACTTCATCAACTTCTTAAACCATCCTGAGACAGTATCCTCATCTGTAAAATGGGAATATTATCTGCTTTATATTTCTTATGGTTTATATTAAAATACTAAATGGATTTGTACATGTAAATGTAATCAATTAACTGTTGAATATAAAAATGGAAATTCTAAAACAAAGGACCACTTTAGACTGAGAAGGGTTAGATGGCTACATTCAGGTATTCTCGTGTTTGTTGTGTGTGCCCCCTGACTTCCCAGAGCAAGTAGATTATGTTTAAAGTTACACTAAACAGATTCTGCATAAATAGATTCTCTTCGAGAGGAAAAAAAGTTCACTTTTAATTTCATAGGTTTTATGACATATATGGAGCTCTTTTATTTTATTTTTAATTTTTTGGCCTAATTTTTCCTTCTGTGTTTGGCTTATTGAGTTTGTTAGATGAGAAATTTCTGAATAATTGAATTTTTACAATCTATGTATCATTTCTTAGTATATTATTAATATATTTCCTGTGTTGATTGTCTCTGAAAATAGATATAGGTGTATAAAAATATTACCAGCATGGACCATATTTTTGTCAAAGTCAGGACAGCCACTAAGATCAGTATGGCCACACACCACAGCCAAGATAATTCAGTTTTCCAAGCACTTGGGGAAAATAATATATTAACATATTTCTAATATTATCATGAAACTTTACAACACTGATATCTACGAACCAAAGACTCAGCCAGCTACATTACTGTATAGGATGGGTGGTGTTTATAGCATTATCGCTCCAGAGTTGTATAAATCTACATGTTTCTCCTCCAGAGAAGATCTTCTACACCTTCGGAGTCTCATCACAGAACAAAACAAACAACCATACTATAGAGATTACAAACTCTCAATTTGGCAGTGCTTCAGAAAGTCATTTCAGGCAACGTCTAAAGCCACAGTCGATAAACACTTGTGGGTGAGGACATCAGAGCAGCTAGCACTGATCTCACACTGCTGAATCCAGGTCATTTGGGAATGAGGGATAGATATTTGTACATTCAACAAAACATCTAAGCTATGACCATGACCAGGCCGTATTTGAGACTTAGTGGTCAACTCAGATAAGCAAGGTTGCTCTCACTGTTAAATCTCACAGGATTCTGCCTTTCTCCCACCCCAATAAATATACTCCAAAAACTAGTACTCTGATTTCCATTCCTTCACTGACTATTTACTAAGCTCCTATCATATGCCAGTTTTAAGTAGTGAATAAAGCAGACATGGGCTCATCTATCACTGAGCCCAAAATCCAGAGGTCGGAGGAAGAACAGGATGTATATTAATCAAATAATTGCTCAAATTTATAGATTTCATGGTGCTATAAAAGAAAATAGTAGGCTCGGCACCTGTAGCTCAAGCGGCTAAGGCACCAGCCACATACACTGGAGCTGGCAGATTCAAATCCAGCCCAGGCCTGCCAAACAACAATGACAACTACAACCAAAAAATAGCCAGGCATTGTGGTGGGTGCCTGTAGTCCCAGCTACTTGGGAGGCTGAGGCAAGAGAATCACTTAAGCCGAAGAGTTGGAGGTTGCTGTGAGCTGTGAGGCTACAGCACTCTACCTATGATGACAGCTTGAGACTCTGTCTAAAAAAAAAAAGAAAAAGAAAACAGTAAAGTGTTTAAGAAAATATAACTAGTGCTTCAAATATTGACAGAATATGGGAGTTGCTCTGACTCCTGTCAAGAAATAATATCCAATTTGAGATTTGAATATTGGGTACAGGAAATCTAAGAGTAACAGCAGGTACCCGAGTTCTACAGTAGGGAGGAATTTCACTTCTTACACATGCTTGCTCTCAAACTGTGTTTGCAATCTTAAAGCAGCTTAGGAAAAAAGAAGTCAGAATCAGAAGGGAGTCCATAGGTTTCCCTACCATTAAGAAATCCCAGGCCTGCATATTTGTTTATTGAGTTTCCAAGGAAGGGTTATCTTGGTCAGATTTTATGTAGTTTGATCTAAAACAGTGCTTCTTAACCTTGGCTGTACATTGGAATCTACTAGGAAGCTTAAAAAAAAAAAAATACTGATGCCTTGGCGCCACTCCTAGAAATTCTGATTTGATTGGCCTATGGTATAATCTGGTCATGAGGATTTTCTAAAGCTCCCTGGATGATTTCAACATGTATATGATTTTGAGAACCACTACTTAAAATAAGGAAAATTATATCTGAATGGATCAGCAAGGAAAGTTCACGGAGCGTTAACATAATCTGTGTGTTTTGCGTGTCTCTGTTGGAGAGCAAAGATTAGCTGGTAAAATTGAACCTTAAATCACTACCACACCAGCCACTAAAGATGGCCTCACTAGCTCTCTCCCTCACGTGTAGATGGCTTTCTTTGGCACGCTATCTGCTTAGATGAGGCAATCCTTGCTGCCTAGGGCTTTGTGTGCTGTGCTGAGGAAAAAGATGTAAGTGCAGGTTAGGAAAATATCTTTTCCCTCGGAAAATTTGAAGTCCGTTTGGAAAGACAGAACTAATATCTAGAAAATAATAAAGTTAATATAGTTTAAAGTATTGGCTAAAATGACTAGAGTTCAAGAGATGGGGAAAAAAGCTTCACGGACAATTGGGTTAATCAAAAGAAAAAAGAGGGTATGAGATTTAAGTGATAGGAGAACAGAAGAAAAACCCAAGGAAAGTAACAAGAATCACCATGATGGAAAAAATGACCAGAGAAGAGATCTGCCAATCACCACAATGGGAGCTGAGAACAAGAAGAGATCAGCAGTCTTCCTGCTGAAGTGGCTCAACAACCAGCAGCCATTATCATGGCTTGTTTTCCTTTTTTTTTTTTTTTTTTAATATTTGAGAATTTGTTAATTTTTTTTTTTTACTAATTTTTTTTTTCTTGAGACAGAGCCTCAAGCTGTCCCCCTGGGTACAGTGCCATGGCATCACAGCTCACAGCAACCTCCAACTCCTGGGCTCAAGTGAGTCTACTGCCTCAGCCCACTGAGTAGCTGGGACCACAGGCACCCGCCACAATACCTGGCTATTTTTTGGTTGCAGCCGTCATTGTTGTTTGGCAGGCCTGGGCTGGATTCGAACCCGCCACCTTGGGTGTACGTGGCTGGCACCTCAGCCACTTGAGCCACAGGCACTGAGCCCATGGCTTGTTTTTCTTTGTTGAGACGTATAGTCTCACTCTGTCACACTGGGTCGAGTGCTATGACGTCACAGCTCACAGTAACCTCAAACTCTTGGGCTCAAGTGATGCTCTTGCCTCAGCCCCCAAGTAGCTGGGACTACAGGTACCCAGAACAATGCCAGCTATTTTTACAGACAAGATCTTGCTCTGGCTCAGTCTGGTCTCAAACCTGTAAGCTCAGGCAATCCACTTGAGTGGGCCTCCAGAGTGCTGGGATAACAGGCGTGAGTCACTGCACCTGACTGCCACATCTTATTTCTCAAAGAATTCTTCTTCTTAAGCATCTCCTTTCACAGTGAAAAAGGCTAGTATCATTTTTCTATTTCCTCTGTCAGGGAAATGACCATTGATTTGCAGGTGATTTGACGTCAACAGGCAGGTTTTACAATTTTAACTTTCTCATAGATCCTCCTGTCCTGGCACAGATAGCTCTATCTAACACAGGTAGACAGAATAGTCTCTCATATTTAATCTCTCAGGTACATACCTCAGGAGAAGCACTGTGGGAACACTGGATAACATACATTGTCTCAATCTTCACAACAGTCCATGATAGAACTATGATCCCCATTTTTCAGATGAAAACTGTGAGGCTCAGAAAAGGTAAGTGATTTGTCCAAGTTCATTCAATAAGTGGTAAAGGCCAGGTTTTCACCTTACCCCAAACAGATACTTAAGACCTCAATGATCACTGTGCAGAACCATCTGTAACACTTTTTAAACTATAGAAGCTTGGACTTTGGACTCCCTTCAGAAATACTGACAGCATCTCCAGGACAGGGCCTAGAAATACGTAATGCTTTTAAAACCTCACAGGTGATTATGATGTGCAGCCTGGATGGAGAACAATGGTCCTATTCAGTGGCAAAGGCTGGGAATCATTTGTATAGCTTATATGGTGCTTCTTGTGCTTTTACGCAAGTCTGCATAAGGCTGCTCACTTTGAAAGATGCATAGCATTTTTACATTTAAACTGCTAGAAACGGCCATAATAAAGAAAACATGAGGCAGAGGATTGCTGAAGTCCAGGAGTTTTAGGCTGCAGTGAGCTATGATGATGCCACTGCAACAGAGTGAGACCCTGCCTCAAAAAAAAGAAATAAATAAAAAAGAAAGGAAGGAAGGAAAACAGTAATGATGATAACTAATAGAAGCAAGTTTGAAAAGACACTCAACCTTGGAGAAACTCAATAAATCCCAAGTTCAGGAAACTTGTAAAATTTCACCATTTCTTGACAATGATGGCCTACAGAATTGTTACATTTTCCAGGAAGTATTAATACACAGGCTCAGCGCCTATAGCTCAAATGGCTAAGGCACCAGCCACATACGCCAGAGCTGGCAGGTTCAAATCCAGTCTGGGCCCGCCAAATGATGATGACAACTATAGCCAAAAAAAGCCGGGCATTGTGGTGGGTGCCTGTAGTCCCAGCTAATTGGGAGGCTAAGGCAAGAGAATCACTTAAGCCCAAGAGTTAGAGGTTGCTGTGAGCTGTGACACCGTACTCTACCCAGGGCAAAAGCTTGAGACTCTGTCTCAAAAAAAATAAAAAATAAAAACCATGATACACCAACCTTGTTGTTTGTGGTTTGCAAATGTGCTTCTGGAGCTGAAGCCTGCTTAAGATTAACCCAGGCTTCAAGCTTTTCAGCATACATGTACTGCACTCACTCTTAACAATTATTTTCATTAAGTAAGTACCAATATAGGTCACATGCTCATCACTTTGACAGAAAATGTAATTTGAGGCAGATTTGGACATCATCAAATAATGATAATCTTGTTAATCTCAATATCAGTAGGTTTGAATGTTTTTACAACTAGTCTGTGATTATTATAGGTCAAGGGGTTTGGGTAATCATGATGGGCTGGGAGAACCAGAAGTGGACTTTTACAATATTTGGAAATAGGCTTGGCGCCTGTGGCTCAATCGGCTAAGGCGCCAGCCACATACACCTAAGGTGGCGGGTTTGAATCCCCAGCCCGGGCCCACCAAACAACAATGATGGCTGCAAACAAAAAATGGCCGGGCATTGTGGCGGGCGCCTGTGGTCCCAGCTGCTTGGGAGGCGGAGACAGGAGACCCGCTTGAGCCCAGGAGTTGGAGGTTGCTATGAGCTGTGATGCCATGGCACTCTACCCAGGGGGATAGCTTGAGGCTCTGTCTCAAAAAAAAAAAAACAGTATTTGGAAATAAAGTGAAATAGGTAAATTTGGGTCAATCCTTTATTTCTGAGAAGATCATACTGAAATGATTGTATGTAAAAAGTTTTCTTTCTTTGGGAGTAAAGGACTATTACTAAGGACCATCTGTGTGCAAGGAGACCTGTAAAGGTAACTCTGCGTTCTTTTATTTTTCTTAAAGACTGGTAGAAGACAAAAGAGAAATAAAGTTTCATAAGCGTTAGGAAGCATCCATCAGTCTTTTGTTCAACATGTCTTACTTGAAGCTTTGTGTTAATACATTGTTTCATAAGAAATTGAAAATCCCTGAGAAATGTAGTGATGTCAAGTTGTTTGATATTCCCTAAGTATTAATGCAAGAGAACATAAATGTTGTCAACTTCTAGAGATAAGAGTTTAGCTATGATTAAATCTTATGTAACAGCTTATAACTGCCCAAGCTCTCAACAGCAGACAAGGACACAGTAATTAAAGAACAGTTTTGGAACACATAAACTCAATCCAAGCAATAAAATGAAGGCTATAAATTTATTTGCCTACCAGCTCCTGCATATTCATTTGTTAGAAATGGTTTAATATAGATGAGGAGGGCAATCTACCTAACATCTCCATATTCTGTGATTCCCTGGGAAGTGCAATTAACACAGAGAGAAACTGTAAGAGAATAATTAACGTCTCTTTATGTAAGTCCAAGATGCCACAGATTCTTTTAGTGGTTAGGTCTATACTAGGGTGACCAGATTTTAACATTGGTTAAAGCAGAACAACATGGTCGGGGGCGGGGCGGGGCAACGGGGCAGGGCAGGGCCTGACAACAATGCAAACTTTGATAAGCAGTTCTTGATAATCACTTCTCAACAATTATTTGTTATTATTACAGTTTAACATTATAAAATTAACAAAATAATATAAAACTCATATTCTGGTGAAATAGCCACATGGCAGCCGAAAACCCTATATTCCCTTCCTGTTCTTCCGCCCGTTCGTGCATTCTTTCCAAAAATTGGGACTTTTTTAAAAGGCCGCAGGATGTGGGACAAATTGCTAAAAAGCGGGACGTCTGGTCACCCTAATCTATACAATCAGAACCTTCTGCCATTTGATGAGAACAAATCATTGGAGCTTATTCTCAGAGCAATCTTACTTCCCTAGTAGAAACCGCCCAACAGCATCTGCCAAGCAATGGGTCTGTACTTAGCAGGGGAACCTTTAGGACAGTAGAGAATTTAGGATAATAATACATAAAGCAGTTTTTTACATAACTAATTTTGAAATTGTAGGCTTATACTAATCTACCAAATATTGGTGGCAATTCTGAAAACACCATCAGTAGATAGTAAATCTAGTAGACAGTGGTGCTTCAGAGAAATCACTTCAGAGAATCATACTAAGCCCCACTCTTCTCGGTGTGACCCTTTGTTCAGAGCCAGTGGGCACAGATTCACTTGTAAAGGTGAAAAAGACAAAAGGCTGAATGATGCCAAAAAAAAAAAATTTTTAAGTTACTTCTCCATTTTATATCTTATTTCTGGGTTTATAGAGTCATAAAACATTATATCTGGAAGGGACTTGAAAGATCATCCAGCAATACTTTCATTTTACTGGTGAAAAAATGCAAACCCAGAGAACTTAAGTGGCTAATTCAAGGTCATATCCCTAGTTTGTTGCTAAATTATTAGGTATAGCAACAGTGCTACCACATATTAGAGAGTGAGGATTTCTCTCTCACGTTCCACCAACTGGAAGTCCTTTAATGTTAACAACTAGTTTTGGGGGTTTTTTTGTTTGTTTGTTTGTTTGTTTGTTTGTTTTAGACAGTCTTACTTTGTCACCCTCAGTAAAGTGCTGTATTATCATAGCTCACAGCAACCTCAAACTCTTGGGCTCAAGCAATTCTCTTGCCTCAGTCTCCCAAGTAGCTGGGACTACAGGCACCCACCACAACACCAGCTATTTTTAGAGACAAGGTCTCACTCTGGTTTAGGCTAGTCTCAAACCAGTAAGCTCAGGCAATCTACCCCTTGGCCTCCCAAGTACTAGGATTACAGGCATGAGCCACTTTGCCTAGCCTTTTGTTTTTCTGGTTTTTTTGGAAGGTGCTAACCCTGTTGGCCATTCCCATATTAATGCCTTGAATGCTTTAGATGTTGCTGTGAAAGTGTGAAAAGAGGTTTGTTTGAATCTATGTGGAGGGGAGCAGAGCTATTCTATCCAGCAGGATTGCAGGCACCCTGGATTTGGTATCACATCTGAAAACATCTGCCCATGGTCCTATCTTACAACTTGCATGACCTTATACAAGTTATTGGATGTCTCCGAGACTCAATTTCCTCATGTTTGTAATAATTTTATTTTAGTTCCTCTGCTTACGTTAAAAATAACCAGAAAACTTAGTAGCATAAAACAACCATTTACTATGCTCACAGATCCATAGGTCAGGAAGTTGGACAGAGCACAGAGAAAGTGGCTTGTATCTATTCCAAGATGTCTGATACTGAAAGAATTGAAAGCTGAAGGCTGCAATCATCTGAAGACTCAACTTGTAAATAATAACAAGTATTTCCAGGGTTGTTGGAAAATTAAATTTCAGGTTGTTAAATAAATTATGAAAATACTAGATCAAAACACCTGGCATTTGGTGGGTGCTCAGTAAATATCAGTTCTCTTTCTTGGCCTTTTCATTCATCACTCCTCTACCAGAAACTTCTACTAAAACCACCATGGTTTTTAGACCAGGGGGCTTAAATTTCTTCATCTTTAAAGAGAGATGAAATATCTTATTTCATAGCATCATTGTGAAGATGAAATGTCATGTTTGTGGAAGTTCATGCCATTATGCACCAAAAGGGGTGAATATATACTGTGATTGTTATTAACCACATCCCAATATTTCTGACCCAACTTTTTGCAGATTAGATTTGAAGTACCTTCATCTTTCCTTTCCAAGTAGCTGACACCCTCCAATCAACAACTTGTACTTTTTCTCCAGCAAAATTAAGAAACAATTCCCAAGTATTTTCTGTTCCCTGAGATGCTGCATTGCCACATAATCAAGCCCAATCTCTCTGTGCCACCTGGGTGATCTCCTCCTCCATCCAGTTCTTTTACACCATGTGTTTATTATCTCATTTGTTAAGCATCTTTTTGCACTTACATGTTTGGTTTCCTCTAATAGATACACATGTACTTGGTTACTGGACTCTTCAGGGACAAACAATATATTTTTGTTTTGTTTTTGCAAACCCCGCAAATCTAGTAGAGCACTTTGACCAGAGTGGGCTCACAATACCTATCTTTTGAGTAATCAAGTGAATATAGTATTGAATTTGGCCAATAATTTTATTTTAGTTCCTCTGCTTACATTACAAATAACCAGAAAACTTAGTAGCATAAAACAACCATTTACTATGCTCACAGATCCATAGGTCAGGAAGTTGGACAGAGCACAGAGAAAGTGGCTTGTATCTATTCCAAGATTTCTGATACTGAAAGAATTGAAAGCTGAAGGCTGCAATCATCTGAAGACTCAATCATACCATAGTCTATGCTAGTTGTCTCCTGGGAACTTAATAGGAGCTGTTGGCTGGAACGTCTATATGTGGCCTCTCTATGTGACCTGGGCTTCTTCACAATATTGTGGTTGCTTCCAGGAGGAAGCTGCATCCTTTCTATGACCTGTTCTCAGAAGTCACACAGCATCACTTCTATTATACTACTGGTTGGAGAAGTCACTAGCCCAGCTAGATACAAAAAAGGGGAGGGGGAATAAACTCCATCTCTTGGCCACAAGATTTTATTGTTCTAATGAGATAACACCAACTTCTTCTGCATTTTAAATACAGGAAAATATCTTACTCTTAAGTTTCTAAATAGATGAGCAGAAATCTAGAGGTCATCTGTTTCAAAAGCTGAGAAAGAGAGGCATGGAAAAGACCTGGGCAGTCTGAGCATGGGTCTAAGCTCCCCTCTTCTATTACTGATAAACCATCAGTTACTACATAAGTACTAGATAATTAGTTCCATATTCAATATTTAGCTGGAGCTTCTTTTGCCCCCCACCCCCAAATGCCTTATCCTTCTTGACACTGCTCCTGGTCTGAAAGGTGGCCTTTTCCTTAGGTCAAATAACAGTCTATTTAAGATGCTGTCATATGCAATAGCTTCCTCTTGATTGCTCAGCTAAGGCTAAGGGAGTATATTAGTCTAAATTCTCCAGCAAAACAAAAACAATAGGATACATACCTATATCTATAGAGAGAGAAAGAAAGACTCACTGTAAGGAATTGGCTCATGTGATCATGGAAGATAAGAAATCACAGACCTACAGTCAGAAGTGGAAAGCCCAGGAGAGTCCATAGTATAGTTCCAGCCCAGGTCCAAAGCCCTAAAAATCAAGAAAGGCCAGGTGCAGGGGCTCACGCCTGTAAGCACTTGGAAGGCCAAGGTGGGTGGATTGCCTGAGCTCATAGGTTGGAGACCAGCCTGAGCAAGAGTTGTGGTGGGTGCCTGTCATCCCAGCTACTTGGGAGGCTGGGGCAAGAGAATCACTTCAGCCCAAGAGTTCGAGGTTGCTGTGAGCCGTGACACCATGGCACTCTACAAAGGGTGACAAAGTGAGACTCTGTCTCAAACAAACAAACAAAACAATAATAAATCTAAGTAAAGCATGTATTGATAGTCTCTGTTCTAGTCTTGGTCCTTCAACTTTTCTGTAAGTTGGAAATTATTTCCAAATAAAAAGTGGAAAAAAGAAAGAAGGAAGGAAGGGAGGGAGGGAGGAAGGAAGGAAAAGAAAGAAAAAGAAAGAAAGAATAAAGAGGGGGAAAGCAACCACTGGGTTAAATAAGTGAAATAGTTTTCCTCACTAAAGACTTCTTGGAGCCTTTCTATGAAGTTTATATACTGTTTGCCAATATGTGTTTGAGCACAAAAAGCATCTTTGTGTGGCAAATCTTGAGGGTCAAGAGTCCCAAAGAACCCCCTAGAACAAAAGGTCAGTGAGCCCAACTGAGGTATGAGGTAAAGAATTCCACCCCTGCAACAATACCAGAACTCCTGTTTTCCAAAGGAAAGTAGTGTTATTTAATCAGCCCTATCACTGTATTACCTTCCCATTTGCCATAATGGTGTGAAATGCAAGAAAAGGATCTGTGATTACAGCACATTTTCAAGGGTTCAACAACAGACAAGGACACAGCTCCGTAGCTAGGAACAACATAACTTCTTGTTACATGATCAACAATTAACAAGTTATAAGGCCATAACTTCATAACAAAAGAGGTAACTTCACATGGTCACAGACAACACTATTTAACACTGAAGAAGAGGGGAAAAAACCTGCCTTCTCCAGGTTCTGCCTGCTCCAGAAAGCCAAATTTTTCCTCATTCTGTAACCAAATTGCGTACTTGTCAAGAGCTATAATCCTATCTTTTGCAATAGAATTTTATTTGAAATATGCTGTTTGGAAGATCATGAATTACTGATGATATGTAAAATTAACAAAGGAATAGCTCACTCACGTTTTAAGTCAATTAAAAGCTTCACCTTACCTAGAAAAGGATCACTATAGGTAAACATAAGGATAAATATAACAGACTCCCCTTCTCATGAGTTTCTAAAATCATGTTTCATCATTAAAGCAAAAAGTATAATACCATCTGACATGGTCCTCAATGTATGCAGAGGAAACATTCCAGACAATTGTATGTTTAAGTGAAGAAAACAGAGGACCTAAGTGGAAACAATGGTTTCTACACTTCCATAGAAGTTGTAAACATCAATACTAGTGGACTGGTAAGTTACACATGGGTATTGCAATACATAGAACAAACACTGAGAAAACTCATGAAGCAATATACCTTAAAACACTATAAATAGGGGCTGGCATCTGTGGCTCAAAGGAGTAGGGCACTGGCCCCATATGGCGGGTTCAAACCCAGCCCCAGCCAAAAACTGCAAAACAAACAAACAAACAAACCATTATAAATAAATCAGGTTGGAATCCTTAAATCATTCAAGTAATGTGCAGGAAGGCAAGGAAAAAATAGAAAAGTAAGAAACAAATGAAGGGAACAGAAAAGTTGTAACACCAAAAACTCAGAAACATTATATACGTCCTTCAGTGGGTGTGTGGTTAAACAAACTGACTCATCCATACCGTGGAAGACTACTCACCACTGAAAAGGACCAAACTATGGAAGCCTACAGCTTGGTTGGCTTTCAAGAGAATTATGCTGAGTGACAAAAAGGCAATCTCAGATGGTTCCATACTGTTGATTCCATGTCTATAACATTCTTCAAATGAAAAAATTATGGAAACAGAGAACAAATTAGTGAGACTTGGGATGAGTTTTGCATCTCACATATTGTTATCTTGACTGTGGTGGGGGCTGTGCCAATCTGTTCATGTGATAAGATTGCACAGATCTAAATACACAGACACACACACACACAAAGAAGGACACGGAAAACTGGGGAAATGAGGTAAGTTCTACAGACTGTATCAATGTCAACTTCTTGGCTGTGATACTGTACTATGGTTGTGCAAGATGAGAAAACAAGGTGAAAGGTATACAGGATCTTTCTGTATTATTTCTTCTAATTGTACATGAATCTACAATTATTTCAAAATTAAAAGTTCACACACATGCACTTTAACCTTTTTAATGTATTAACATTTACCTTTCCTAAGGAAGAGGTATGTATTTTAATGGCACCAATGGAGAAAAATATCTTTATCCAGAAGAACAGTGCTAATGGCTGGCTGCCATTCAGGATCTATGAAAGACCCAGGGGAAAGATATTTTTGCACAGGCAAGTCTTTTGGTAATGTTCAAATCTCACGACATCGGCAGCTGCCTACTCCACCTACTCCCTTCAGTGGATTGAAAATAAAAGTTAGTTCTTATTCATGAAGCACTGTGCTTAGCCTGGTCCAATCTGGTAACTGACTTTTGTACATTTCCCTGTGTTACAAGGAAATGCACAGCACTGACTGTGTTACTGTTTTATTCTAATTTTTCTATTTTGAAGAGAAACAAAAAGGTTGATTCTTAAAATACACATCCAAGGCCTCAAAGCATGAGAAATGAAAAAGCTAAATTAAAATAGGTGTGTAAAATCATCCTTCCTTCCCCTCCTCCCAGCCACTGTGGAGGAGTAAAAGCCTTTTTCTCTGTTGACAATCAATCAACAAATATTTACAACTTTTTCAACAAGCTTTTTCTACCATTACTAGATCGTTAGAGAGGACTCTGAACTCCCTGGCCCTATAAAAGCATTAGGAATTTAGCTGCAGAAAGATGAAACCACACACAGTTAATAAAATTCCCACTTGGCTCCCTGACTACAACCACAGGTGGTTTTTAAGAATCAATTTGTGGTTCTGGAAAAATGGTCTAGACTAGAATGGAAACCCAGAACAAAAGCAACCAGACAAGGAGATAGGCAACTAGAAAATTCTAGTTATTCGTAGATTACTACTCAATATTAGACTTCTTTTAAAGTGTAAGAAAAGGATGTTAAACTATAAAACAAACATTCTTCAATGTTTGTGCTTCCTTCTGGTAAATGATAAAAAAAAAGTTCTAATTAGAATGTCTATTAATTGGCTTTATAAATAACTTGGGAGCCAAGATGACAAATGATTTACTTAGAACGTTGATTTTGTTAATTTCTCTGCTCTTCTCAGTGGTTCTGCAGGTTAGAAGTGCTGAGGTTGGTTATTTGTAAGACTGCATTTATTTTTCCAGCAGCTCATGAATCCCAAAGCTGAGTGCTTTAAGAGGAGAGGATGTGCATAGGAACTATCTGTACTGTGAACTCAATTTTCTGTAAATCCAAAACTTTTCTAAAAAATAAAGCCTATTGCCGTAAAACCAACCAAACAAAAAAGCTTGTAGGGACCTGGTGCTAAGGCTACAAATAGATTTGAATAACTTTCTTACTTTATGTGCTGATAGGATATCCTGTATCCCTCACCACTCAAGCAAGTATAATAGAAGCCATCCCCAACCCCCCCCCCCCCCCCGCTCCTTCACCCCCTCACCAAAAAAATAAATAATTAAATACACTACTGGTTCTATTTTGGAAGTAATCTACTCGTGGAAGTGAGAAGAAATCGCTAGAGGAGGAGATTCAGAGACTGTCAGCAAGTAAAGAAAAGAAGACAAACTGGAATGATTTGTAGGGACCTAACTCAAGGTCCCTCAAGTTCTCAAGAAGAGAATAAAGGTGAGACTGGCTGCCTCAGGCTGCTTCAAGAAGAGAAGAATCATCTGAGACGGATTCCTGGGTATAAAGCAGTCATTCTCCTTGCCTTCTGTAGTAGAGAAAGGCCACATCCACTGGAAATAAAGAAAGAATAAAAGCATTCTGCACTGTCACGTGTAACATTTGGGCATCAGAGACAGGGCAAGCAAGACTGGAAGATGTTTCTGTGGCCTGTTGCAGGGTCAGGAAACACTGGTGTTGCCAGACACAGAGATGAAATGTGTGGGAAAGACTGCAGTTCCTAAGACACTCACCACCCCCTCAGGGATTCCCCTCCCCTGTCTGAGCAGAGGAAAGGACTGGATTGAAATAGAAGTTCCCACAAGTCATGGGCAAGGAAATCAATTTGCTCCAGTAGGACATCCTAGCTCTGTCCCATGACTAGCATGGCCTGAGGGAAATACCTGTTGTGTAAGTAATCAGTGAAGTGATTCACCAAATCATGCAGGGTTGCTAAAACGCTGCATCCTTTGTAATAAAAATCCCCACTCTTTTTTCTTTTTTTTCAGTAAACTTACTTTCAGAGAGTCAGATGATGCAACCCATTTCAGAGGGTCGAAAGAGGAAGATTGCTGTGTTCCAGCTCCCTCACTTTCCAACTGTGAAAAGACCTTTCAGGGACATCAAACCAATTGTACCTAAAATCCTATGACTCCTGTTTCTGCTGTATACTTATTTCATGGCCCTGGGCAAGAAGCTTCATTTCAAGGTCTCCTTTTTCACTGTCTGTAAATGAGGATAATGTCTCCCCAGGGACAGGCTTCGCATCTGTGTGCCACTGGTGACACAGGACCGGCTGTATCAAGAGAGCAGTAAACTGTGCAAGGAGGGGCTTATTACACAAATCGCCAATATCTAATCTGCAATCTCAGACTTTTAGAGTGATTAACATGGACTTCTCAGAAATGTCAGGTAATTCCACTTCCCTAGGCCTAAAAGTCCTAGAAGCATATAGCAATGGTAACTTCCTATCATGGATCAGCATGGAGGAAGCAACATCTGGGGGGTTTCCACAGTTCTTCACAGTTCAAGGGTGTGTGCAGAGATAATACTGGCACTGCCGGAAGCAACCTCAGCAGTAGAGTTCTGGGATTATATATGTTGTGTGTGCATGATTGCCAGGGAAACTTCGATGTGCCAGAAATGATTCTGCAGATCAAGTCATAATGGCTGATCACTGGTCTCTTCCCTGCTTTCCCAGGTAAAATTAAGATAACTAATGCCAAAGTCCTAGACAAAGCTCCAAGGCCCAGGCTTCTTCAGATGCTGTACCCAAGAGACGCCTTATGACTGTCATTCAGTCCCTTCTATGGCCTTTAAATGAACCTAGCTTGCCTACACAAATGCTGGGACACACAAAACCCCTGCCAGGCATAGGCACTCACCTCTGGAATTCGTCTAGACTATTTCCCTTAGAAAGATTAAGAAATCTGCCCAAGGTCGCACAGCCAGGAACTGGCAAAACTGGGATTCAAATCTCAGTGTGCCTGCCTGCAGAGCCTGCGTGAGGTTGATGTAAAGAGAAAACAATGCTGCCAATTTCATTTGGCAAGTTCCCTGGTCCAGGCAAAGGGTGTCAGCGTTCAAGAGGCTAATAATAAAACACACCAAGACTCTCAGACCCAGGTGGCTCTCAAAATTTCAAGAGTTGTCATTATTTTGTCTGCCAGAACGTATTTCCTCCACCTCTAGTCCATACAGCGCAGTCTCTGGTTACTAAATAGTATTGAAATTAGTTAATGGGATAATGCATTTGCTCTGTTCATTTCAGTTTCCTGAGTACTATCTGAGATTTAAAGAGTAATAAGACATATTTTCTGTCCTCTGGCAACTCAAGTCTAAGGAGCTGGGTGGGTGGGGGGAGTGCAGATATAGAAATGAAAGAAAAAGGCAAATGTCTGCTATTCAGCCCAGGGTAAGATACATGTCATTAAAAAAATATCCTATGGAAGAGTAGATACTACCAGAATAGTTTTTCCTAAATTACCTTTAGCTTTTTGCCATCAAGTTAACCCTAGGTTCATCTAATAATAACTTGTATATCAGTTGCTTTACCTCAGTAGAAGTTTGCCTGGAAAAAGTCTTGACTTGCCGTTCCCATAAGCCCCTCTTTCTTCTATTTTTGTAACAGAGAAGCAAAATTCTCCACTGTTGGGCTTTTTTTTTTCCCCTGAGCATTCTTAACATGTTAAGACTTAGTTCAGATCTTTTTGAGAACAACATAATTGGTAGGAATGTGATCAAGGGCCCTATTTGTAAGGAATGTACACACGATTTACATGGTCCACGTACATTGGTTTCGGTGGCATAGTCTCAAGTCACGTAGCAGCAGCTTGAAGATTTACACACACCAAAAAAAAAAAATTCATTTTTTTCTTGGATCGGTACAGCAGTATAGTGAGACCATTCTCTCCGCTGGGCTTGTCAGCACTTCCAATCTAACCCTGTTTTGTCAAGTCTTTCAGACTTAGCTGTGAAACTGCCCTGTGGGTCTAATATTCGGGAGACAGCCCTATAAGACCATTTTGATTTTATTTTTTGCAAGTTTTTCTGTCTGTGAGCTGCTTGCTCATAACATGATACCTGACAAAGGTTGCACAATTCTTAAGCTGTTGTGTTTCTAAAACAAAGTGAAATTATCTACTTGACAACCCAGACCGGTTTTAGTATTACTATTTAGGAATCAATTAAAAATCAATCATAATGTTCACTAAAATTATATCTAAAATATCTTCAACTTACATAAAAGTAGAAGACAGGAGATTTTAATCTCTTTGATAACATTTGAAAGTGGTGTATGTTTTGTCTGATTCTCCCCTTCATGCGATCAGGCATCGAAATACCCTCTAAAAGCTGAGACTAAAGGAAATTCTGTACACACTATTCTCACCCTCAAGTGATATGCTTCACTCTGATGCTCAATTATTGGGAAGCAACAGGTACCGTGGTTTCTAGACAATTACTGTAAGATTTGTTCCAATCTAAAGTACAGAGACAGCTATCTCTTTCCTCTTATTAGTGTCAAGATTGGATGTGCTTTTATGGATGAGGCAATAAGAGAAGTTCACAGACAGAAGTGTTGCCCTTTGATGTCAGCAGGCTGCAGAGAAAGGCAGAGTTCTGCAGTGAAAACTGTGCAGGCTCTGAGTCAACAGACTTAGGGCTGACTATCAGTTATGTAGCTATGTGACCAGGAGCATACTATATCAACCTTGCCTTCCTCACCTATTAACCAGTGAAAATAACACTTCATTTATAAAGGGTATAGGTATTTAGAATTCATCCATTTATTTACTCAATAATTATTTAGGGAGCATTCATAATGTGCCAAGCACACAGGCATTAGAATCATAGATATAAGCCCTGCCCTGGTAGAGCTTACAGTCAGTCAGGGAGACAAACATGAATCAAATAATATAACCCAAATAAAAGTAAAAAGGTAGAATAACAACATGGAAAGTGCTACAAAGGAAAGGTGTATGCTCTTTGGAGAGCATATCAACCCCACCCAGGAAACCAAGGAGACTGTCTTAAGCAAGTGATATTTAAGCTAAATCTAAAAATGGGGAAAGGTTAGCCAGGTAGAGTTGTGGATAGTTCCCTGGACAGGGGACTTGTGGGGGGTATTCCAGGCAGAGATCAGCATGTTCAAAGGCCCAGCAGCAGGGGGAGGCATGGCACCCAAGCAAGGTGAGTAGAGAGGAATATGGAGCTAGAAGGTGAGGTGGGGACGAGAACCAGCAGGGCTTGGTAAATAAAGTGATTGTGATTCTATTAATAGCATTTCCCTTAACTCTCAAAAGTGTCAAAGTGTCCCCATTTGGATAACTGTGTGTATTTTATTGTTGTTGTCATTGTTGTTGGCAGGGTCTTATTTTGATCACAGCTCACTTAAACCTCAAACTACTAGGCTCAAGCAATTCTCCCACCTCAGCCTCCCAAGTAACTGAGACTACAGGCATGTACCACCATGCCTGGATAATTTTTTCTATCTTTTGCTTAGGCTGGTCTCAAACTCCTGACTTCAAGTGATTCTCCCACCTCAGCTTCCCAGAGTGCTAGGTTTATAGATGTGAATGAGCCACTGTACACGACTTTTGAAATCTTTGACCCCTTTTTTGAAATCAGTAAAGACTTTTAAGCACAGAAATAATATAATAAGATCATGGATTTTAGAAATCCAAGGTGTAGATAAGAAATCTCTACACCTGAGTTCTCTCCAATGACTGTGCATTTCCTATCAGTTTCATGTGGAATAGCCTAAAAAGCACAATACTGTCAATATATCCAGTATCATGCAAATAACTACCTCCCACGAGTAGGCTTCTAATTAAGTTTTAAGAACCAGTTTTAAGGCTTGGTCAATGGTTTTTTAGGCAAAGTTCTCCAGGGAAACAGATTCCATTGGATGCATGTATAAACAGAGGGTGTGGGGGACAGAATGGAGAAGAAAGATTGATTGATTTTATGGAATTGGCTCCCATGATTGTGAAGTTGAGGAGGCTGGCAAATCCAAACTCCGCAGGCTACCTAGAGAGTTGTGGTTTGGTCTGAAGGGGTCTGCTGAGGTCTGCTGGCAGAATTCTCTTGTTGGGAGAAATCAGTCTTTTTTTCTAAGACCGTCAGCTGATTGAATGAGAACCACTCACATCACAGAGGGGAGGTAATCTGCTTTACTCAATCTCTATAGATTTAAATGTTGATCTCATCTAAAAAAAAAAAAAATAGCTTCACAGAAACATCTAGAATAATGTTTGACCAAATACCCAAGTACCATGGCTTAACCAAGGTGACACACAAAATTGACCATTACGGGTACAGGTGAATGAATGAGGTTTTGACCCTTCCAGGTGGGAGAGAGCACTTTGCCTAATGCCAAGGACGGAGAGAACCGCCCTTCCACAGCTTCTCATGGCATCTCTGTGCTGGGGCTCCAGCTCAATCGTGACAGCTTCTGAACAGGCAAAGCAAAGCTTTAGAAAAGACACAGCTTGGCTTTGAGTTCCTCAGGAGTCCCACTTCCCACAGACCACCTTAGGTCCCATATTCTAGAATAGATATTCTAGGAAGAGGTGTGGCTGAGAGACCTCCCTCCCTTAATGTTTCCCACCTTGGAAGAATCAGGCAAGAACTCTATGCTTGCAAGGAAATTCCCTGAGGCAAACATTAACTTTGAAACTTCACAATTGCAATAAGAAGTTATGAAGGCCAACATCTAAAAGCTGAAATTCTTTTCCTACAATCACTAAAAAGAAAGAGAGAGAGGGAGGTAATTTTGAATAATAATCAGTTGGATTAAATTTCAATCTCCTGAAAAAAAAAAAAGAGAGGAAAAAAAAAAAAAAGACTTCTCACATTAACTTCCCTATGATACTTCTGTCCTTGTGCAAAGAGACAGGAGTTATGTATTATAGCAAATGTGGTGGGGTAGGCTGCACAAATGCCAAATGCATTTGTGATGTCAAGTCATAATTGTTCTAGGTCATTAATCATTGGAGTTTCTAATTCACACAACCTCTCCTTTCTGCTCATGAAGAAAAACAATGAGAGGCTCTGGTTATTGTCTGTATATCCCAAGAAGGTAAGCAGGAGGGGAAAATCAGGGACTCCAGAGGTTATAAAGTAACTTTCTAAGGCATTTGATCTAATGTCTCACCCTTTTTGTTGTTTCATTGTTTTCCTTTTATAACTCAAAGAAGGGCAGAGTTTTTGGTAAAAGAAAGAGAAAGTTTTCAAGGACAAGAATCATTAGGCAGACTAGCTGACTTTTAGCTTTACCATAGAGACAATGGGCTTAGTTAGACTTCGCCTAAGTGATTGGAGTTAATTATAGAAAACGAGCTGATATGATAGAACTGTAAACTAGAAGAGTTCCTGAGAAAGACGTGGGCTTTGCTTCTTGAAAAGCAAATAACAGAGGCGGATTTTCTACACCAGAAGCATTAAGACACATTAGAGTATCAAACCTTTTGTCAGTGTGTCTCAACAAGGTGTTCCATCTCAACTCCCCAGAAGCCTGTAACTTGCCCCTTCCCTGGAACTGTCCAGAGACCCCATATGTTTTCTTTCTTTCTAGTAGTGTCTCAGGCAAAACACAAAACCAAGACTTTGAAGAAACATGAGTGGCTTGGACTGTTTCTCCAAGGTACGTCTCCACCCCAACAGCCAGTACCACTAATGTTGGTAGATAGTCTTTCTATGGTGTACACTGTAACAAAACAAAACAGACTCACCTATGTTAACACAAACCGCATCACCAGCCATGGCAAATCATTCCAAACAACGTTCTCTAGCTTTTGCTCTATGTGTAAAAAAGTACTGATTTTCCTTTTTCCAAATGAAGTGTTGCTCTTCTAAAAAGCTATGGTACTTGCATCAGATTAGCCAGATATTTAGAAGTTGAGACAACCTGAAATTTGAAGATTCTTTATTATCAAGGGCTAACTTCTTAAGGAGCTAGCTAACTCCAATCAAGTCCACTGTGGATAGCAAATCTATCTTCTTCTCTAGAGGTGAGACTGAACCAAAACAGATAAACTGATTAGATTTAAGGGAATGGAAAAGGCATAGAGGTGGGGAGGTAAACTGCTTATGTGACCACTTTTTTTATCCTATCATCTATCAAAGAAAATATGTTTATCAAAGGACAAAACATTTCATCCACCCATATCTCTTCCCTCACAACTTTTCTTTCTTTCCTTTAATTAAGTACTTCTGATCATTTTCTTTTTATCCCTAACTGGTAGCACTCCTCTCCATGCTGTTCTCACGCCGACCCCTTCAGAAATGTACAAGTTCAACATAGAATGTTAACTATAACATAGACCACATCTTCCTAGGATGATGCTATGTTGTTTTGCCTGAAGTTAGGATAGGATGCTATAAAAATAAATATTCTATCAAGGTCCTCATGTGTGTATAGTTTAAACTGAGTTTAAGTGATATTTCCCAATGCTAGAATTGCTTCTTAAGATTTTAAACTCATTTATAAGCATTTGGGAAGATCCATTACCTTGTAGGTATGAGGAAGAGAGGATTGTTTTTTTCATTTCATAGAGGATCTGATTTTTGGTTTTGACCATGATGGATCAGGAATCAAAGTTAAATCCAGATTCTTTTTTTTTTTTTTTGAGACAGAGCCTCAAGCTGTCCCCCTGGGTAGAGTGCTGTGGCATTACAGCTCATAGCAACCTCCAACTCCTGGGCTCAAGCGAGTCTCCTGCCTCAGCCTCCCAAGTAGCTGGGACCACAGGCACCCGCCACAACGCCCGGCTATTTTTTTTTTTTTTTGGTTGCAGGTGTCATTGTTGTTTGGCAGGCCCAGGCTGGGGATTCGAACCCGCCACCTTAGGTGTATGTGGCTGGTGCCTTAGCCGATTGAGCTACAGGCGCTGAGCCTAAATCCAGATTCTTAAAGTGAGAGATGGTTTGAACTGTGTCCTCTTGACGTTCATGTGTTGAAGTTCTAACCCCCAATGTGTCTGTATTTGGAGATAGGGCTTACAAGTAGGAAATGAAGGTTACGTGAGATCACAGAGTTAGGGCCCTAATCTGATAGAGAACTGGTATCCAAGAAGAGAAACAGATTATGGGAATGGAAAGAGCCTCTCATGTGCACAAAGACAAGGTCACATGTACACACAGAGAGATGGCAGCTGCTTACAAGCCAAGAGAAAAGGCCTCAAAATAAAACCTACCTTGCCAGGACCTTGATCGTGGACTTTCAGCCTCCATAATTGTGAGCAATAAATCAGGGGTCCTCAAACTTTTTAAACAGGGGGTAGTTCACTGTCCCTCAGACCATTGGAGAGCCAGACTGTGGGCCCTGGGACAAGTCGACTGCTAAGCAGGACAGGCAGTGGCAGCAAAACACCCAGCAGGCCGGATAAATATCCTAGGCAGACCGCACGTGGCCTGCGAACCATAGTTTGAGGACACCTGGAGCCATCCAGTAGGCCTTTTGTTATGGCAACTCTAGCAAATTAAAACAGAAATCACCTGACTGAGGTAGCTCACACCTGTAATCTAGCCCTCTGGGAGGCCAAGGCAGGAGGATCACTTGAAGTCAGAAGCTGAGACCAGCTTGAGCAAAAGCAAGACCCTGTCTCTAATAAAAACAGAAAAACTAGCTAGGCATGGGGGCAGGTACCCTGTAGTCCCAGCTACTCAGGATGTTGAAGCAGGAGGATCGCTTGAGCCCAGGAGTTCGAGGTTGCAGTGAGCTATGATGACACCACTCTACTCTAGTCTGGGTGACAGAGAGTCTGTCTCAAAAAATAAAATAAAATAAAACTCTAGATGGGGAGGAGTGGGAGATGGGCCAGGACTAGAGGCCCAGTGAGTAGTTTGAAAAGCTAAGATGCCCTTGGGCTTAGAAAACACAAGAAAAGCACCAATATCTAGAGAAATGTGGCACACAATTATAGTTAGTTTTGAGATCTAAGCCAGAGGATCAGCTACTTCAGAGCTTAGTGGTTTAGAGCAGAACAGGATTTGAATCCCTGCTCTATCCAGCTGTGTGACTGTCAGCAACTATTCTGAGAATCTTTTTTCACCTTTGTGAAATATGGATAAAGATAGTAACTATTTACTGTGAAGATTTAATAAAATATATAGGTAAAAAGCTCAGCATCATCCCTGACTCATAGAAAGCACTTACTTAAATTATCAAAAGCAAGGGTCGGACCACAGAGGCCAAATTCAGAGCTAACATAGCCCGAGGACAGAGCAAAACCCAGCACAAAGTGCCAGTTCATAATGAGGACCTGGGAACAACATCTCTAAAGGTAAAAGAACTACAAGAGACCCAGGATGCTCTACAGTACGCCTGTTGGATCCCAGCAGCCTTGCTGATATGGATTGATGTACCTGTCATCATTGTAGCAGAAAACAGATGGCTCACTTGAAGAGTGTGAAAGATAGAGTAAGAGTGGTTAAAGAAAGCCAAGGAGAGATGGTGAAGGATCCCTGGGATGGCAAAAGAAGGAAGTCACCAGCCATCCTAGTCCTGAAGGGCAGGGAAAGGGTGTGGTTGCTGGATGCCGGTGAGACCTGCGGTACAGGCAAGGGCTCCAACAGGAGCTGTGGCCTTTTCTAGAGGAACACAGCCACTAACAACCTGAGGCCTGGCAGCCAGGGCAGCAGGGGGGGAAAGCTGATCCACCTCTCTTTCCTGCTGTCCTTGGACTTCTTGCCAATCCCCAACATTAGCCAAACCCAAAAAGAAGCCAGAGGCAAGGGAGCCCATTAATTCAGTCCATAGACGTCAGCCTCATGGGGCCAGAGTGGAGAAGGGTGGGGTATAGAGCTGCAGAAGAGCCCAGAATAGACAGCACAGCTTACAAAGGACCACAGCAGTGTACTGCCACAGAACAGGAGGGGTCTGGGATGTTGATTTCAAAATTGAGGATTAGTCTTCCTGGAAGCCCTCCTCAATCTACCTACAGACTCATTAAGGCAGAAACAAGCTAAGAATTTTCTCTTTCTCTTCAGGACATGTAGGCCCCTCTCTAGCACCTTTGTCCAATACCCACCTCCTCTTCTGAATATACCCTCTCCTGTGTGTTTCAAATTCTTTAGCACCTGATTCCTGCCTCGGTGGCTGCTGCTCTTTTCCCTTCTGGCCTTCTAGAAGTTAAAATTACTTTTTAGAAATTCCAAGTGCACACCAATAACCCTATTCTACTATGCCTAGGGACAAGTTTAACGTAAAATGTTTTAGGATCCACATATATGAACATAATTCAGGAAAAAAAAAAATGCAACCTGTGTCCTAAATGCCCTACTTTGTTTTCTGCTGGAGTCATTGAAGAGTAATGGCACTTTTCATCTTGGAATGTATTGCAAAGATGTTGACTTTGGGATCTAGTCCCTTTGCCTCCACCCCACCGGATATGCACTCATAAGTCTTGTTGACATTCATGAGTAGTTGTGTGTGCACAGCATGAGGATAAGGGAGACAATTGAGGGGTCAGAACAGCAATTTCTTTGCTAGAAGCAAAAGCAATAAACTTTGTCCAACAAAGGAACCAGTGAAGTAGCAATGCAGGCTGTTATTTTTTTCTTTATTCTATAGAGAGACATTATAACTTCTCTTAATTAATAGAATCTTTTGTGCATCACATTCAGAAGAGTTTTTTCCTTTCAAGAAGAAATCTAACAGCACAGCAAACATGCATTTTTGGCTACATTTCAAGCCATATTTATTAACTAAGTGCTAGGGTGGAGGATGGTTTTCTTGCCAACAGGATTCACAGGACAGAGCACTTGAAAGCACATCAAGGAATGAACCATTTCTATGACAAACACAATCACTGCCTGTAACTCCAACTTAGCTGGTGCTGTCAGCACTAACCGCATAAACCACAGACTAACTGAAGAACTTCAGGCACCTAAGATTAAACACAATCTCCAGTATGACGAGGTGCTGGGGCCAATCCCCAGAACCACTTGAGTTTAGAGAAAATAGCAGCTGGTCAGACAGAGATCATTTCCGACTTCTCCCCACCATTTTGGGCACAGGGATCCTCCTGGAGCTGAACTCGCCCATATCCTGTTGTTGGGACGCAGTATCCTATTCACCAGCAGGCCAACTTTACTCCACACACCCTTTGCAAAACAACATTTCTGGAAGAAATCCAATGACCTATGAAACCCAAGCAGGGAATAAGGCCAGTAATTAAGATGCAGACACAGGCAGGTTTTCTTTGGTGCCTCCCTCTCCTCTGCCCACACTCCCTCCCATTTCTCTTTACTTCCAACTCAGAAATCCTCTTTCCCTGGAGGCAGCATCCCCCCACCCTATCCCCTGCACCCCACTGCTCTTGGTAGCCTGGGAAGATGAAGTTGGAATAAAAGGTAGTTACAGAGTTCATGTAAGGTGACAAAGCTGGCACACACTAAACACTTAGCATTATACAGCCACCCTTAAGAGTGCTCCAAATCCATCAGTCATCATGGAAAAATTAGAAGCTTTACTGGATTCCTGCCTCTCCAAACAGATCTTCTGAACTCCTTAATGGACTCCATAATTCAGCATTTGAGAAAAGAGCCTCAGACCAGCAAGACTGTCTTTGTAATACACTGTCAGGCAACTTGGAACAGGCAGAGAGGGACAAGTCAAAACAATCAGCAATTTCATTAAGAGGATAAGATTAATCTTGAAAGATGCCCAAGTCTGACTCACATTGTCAATTATTATATATGATCTCCATGAGTAGGCCATTTTCCCAATTTGCTGAAACAGCTGCACATTTCAATGGACTAAGCTTTACCCTGTCCACTGCCCTCTGGCTATTTTTGTTATGGATTATGTAATTTAGTGAGTGATGCAATAAGAAGAATGCTCTCTACCTGGGTATGAGATATTATCCAATGATTAGTGCAACAGGCCAGATGGCTCTGAACTCTGGATTTCGACACCCTAATTTGCTCTGTGACCTTGGGCCTATTACTTCCTCTCTTCTGGCACCTACTGTAAAGATGGGGAGGAGCAAATATTCTTGCTTATTTCATCACCTGATCTGAAAAAGCATTGCAATTGCCATGAAAATAACCACCAGTCCAATATACCAACGCCCAGAAAATTCAGGCTAAAATTCCTGGAAAGTGGGCAGTAGGCATTATTTAACATATACACACAAATTGCCTTTGTTATTTGCTTTTGCCTTTAGCTATGTAGAAATCTGTGGTTAAAGAGGGATTTCGATTTTCATGCAGTATATGAAGAAGATAAAGAAGAGTTGGAGAAATCCAGAAGGCATAAAGTCCCCTTCGTTAGATGAAAATAAGTTAGTATTTTACCATAAACTATATTCCACAAGGATCAGTAATTTAGATGTAAAAAATTTATGTCATAAAAACATTAGAAAAATGAGCAAATATTATTATAATCTAAGAATGTCATAAAATCTAGATCTTAGAAAGGAAAAACTGATGAACTTACTACATAAAAATGTAAAACTTCTTTACATGAAAAAAATAAAAGATACACACAAGGCCAACATACAAAGAGGAACTGGACACAATGTTTTGTATTTGCATTGCCTTGAAAAAGGCAAAAGTCTTTAACATATGACATACTCTTTAAAAGTCAATATGAAACCCATAAGTACAAAAATGAGCGAAGAATGTAAACTGGCAACTCAGAAAAATAGATGTAAAAGGCCAGTCAACATTTGGAAAGATGCTCAGTCACGTTCATTATTGAATACAAACTAAAATAACATAAATATACCATTTTTTTACCTGTCAGATTGACAAACATTTAAATGCTTCTTAAATTAGTGATTGGCAGAGGTATAGAGAATGGACATTCCACATCCTAATGGTTAGAACGCATCTTGATTTTAAAAAATCGACAAATCGGCAAGATACACTAAAATCCTACTTATGAATTCAAAATGACTCCCTTTCTAGAAATTGAGCCTGCAAATGTACTTCCAGATGTGCACACAGACTATTTAATTGTGCACTGCTTGGTGATAATAGAAATCTGGAAATGGTGGTACAGTACGTTACTCTGAACCTGCTGTCCCCAGCACCACAGAGTGGGCTGCAGAGCAGGAGGTGAACAGCAGGCAAGCAAGCAAAGCCTCATCTGTATTTGCTCCCCATCACTGGCATCACCACGGGAGCTCCACCTCCTGTCAGGTCAGTGGCAATAGTAGATTTCCATGGGAACATAAACCCTGGTGTAAATTGTGTGTTCTAGGGATCTAGGTTGTGCACTCCTTATGAAAACCTAATGCCTAATTATCCAAGGTGAAGCTGTAATGCACTTGAATCATCCCAAACCATCTCCACCCCACAACCCTAATCTGTGGGAAAAATGTCTTCCATGAAACTAGTTCCTGGTGCCAAAAAGTTTGGGGGCCACTGCTCCAAACCATTAAAAAGATATAATGATCCATATGTACTGACAACACAATCTGTGTTCTGAAGTGAACAAGTTCCAAAGCAATAAGCATAGTATAGTCCCATTTGAGGTTAAGAAAAGGATTTATGACATTCAGAAGAGTGTGTATATAGTGTGTTGCTAAATGGACTTGCCCTATTGTCTCAGAATCTGGCCTGAGGTTTCAACATTGATAACCGTAACATGTTCCCCCATGCTCTAAATAGAGGTGCTATCTTATCCATTCAGGACTGGCTGAAAGGTTAACAAAACCTTACATTATGACTCTTACCGTCACCCACCTTCCGACTCTGTGGGAGGACATTAGAGGTTGTTCAGAGTGAGGAAGGAGAGCTTGAATAGGGGTTGCTGGGCTGACAGCATTAGAGCTCCAGGGATTTGCCCTCTGTGAGAGAGACTGCACAGGAGGCCAAATGAGAGAGGAAGGAAGGAGGAGAAAAACCTCAGAGGGACAGGGGATTCAGTGGAGGGGTAAAAGCATTCCACCTCCTGCTCAAAACTTGCTATCTTCAAAAGCTCAGAAAGCTCGCTCCAGGCTGTTCTTGGAACGGTGGGGTGAGAGCGTTTGGACAAGCTTGACCTGTGTTCTGTAGAACCAAGGGACACAGAAGGAGGTGCCTGCTTCTTGCTGGAAAAGGCAGAAGGGTGGCTAGACTAACCTATTAGGATGCAGAAAAAAAAAACAACCTTAGCGGACATAGGCTATTTTTCCAGGCTTCCCCAGGGGCAACGATGCCATTCCCTCCCATGGGCTGTCAGTGGTTCTCAACCTTCCTAATGCCGTGGCCCTTTAATACAGTTCCTATGGGTCGCAAACCACAGGTTGAGAACCGCTGCGCTAAGTGATCACTCTGGGAGGCAGCCAAGGGCCATCTTTATAGGACCTTGCCCCAGCGTGGCAGCTGCCTGGCAGAAACATTCTGTAAGCGGAGAGGTGTCACTCTGCTAGGCTGAGAGAGCATCTGCCACAACAAACAGTTTAGGGGACAGAGAACAGAAGTCCTAGAACCTACAGAGTCATCCTCCACAAGAAAAAGCCAGCAGGCAGTAAGCACCATCCACAGGGTTATGAACACCTGATCACACCTGCTCCTGAGCAAGACCTTGTCCTCTTACTGCTTCCTGCCCCTCAGCTTAGTCCTTGCAGACCAGGGTTCAGTGGGGCAAAGTAGAGGAGTGGAAAAGGAAGGTGGAGGAGAGGGAAAAGCCAAATCCCACACCCCCTTTCTTGTTTGTTTGTTTGTTTTTTTAGACACAGCCTCCTGAGTAGCTGGGATGACAGGCACCCACCACAATACCCAGCTAAGTTTTTTGTGTGTTTCTTTTTCTTTCTATTTTTAGTAGAGACAGGGTCTCACTCTCGCTCAGGCTAGTCTCCAGGCTAGTCTCCAACTCTCGACCTCAAGCAATCTACTTGCCTCGGCCTCCCAGAGTGCTAGGATTACAGGCATGACCCACTGCACCTGGCCTTCACCCCCATTCTTACTGCAGGTTTCTGACCAGGACCAGGCCTAAGTGGAAGGAGAGAAGCTTTTCTTCTTAATTATTTTATT
Source organism: Galagoides demidoff (assembly GCA_963574575.1). Lineage (NCBI taxonomy): Eukaryota > Metazoa > Chordata > Mammalia > Primates > Galagidae > Galagoides > Galagoides demidoff. The sequence continues at coordinate 37,863 of CAUYQV010040664.1, forward strand.
TTTTGAGACAGTCTCATTTTGTCGCCCTCAGGAGAGTTCTGGGGGAGTCACAGCTCACAGTAACCTCAAACTCTTGGGCTTAAGCGATTGTCTTGCCTCAGCCTCCCAAGTAGCCAGGACTACAGATGCCCACCACAATGTCCAGCTATTTTAGAGAAGAGGCATCTTGCTCTGGCTCAGGCTGGTCTCAAACTCATGAGCTCAGGCAATCCACCCGCCTCGGCCTCCCAGTGTGCTGGGATTACAGGCGTGAGCCGCCACACCCAGCTGGGAAAGAAGCTTTAAATGAGATGTGAGAAGGAAATTTTGATTTTGATCACCCTGACCTTTTAAATACATTTTTAAATAAAAGTGCATTAACATCCAGACACATTTGGAAAAGCTGTAGGATCTACCCGAAACACCTTCCAAGGTCTATGCAAAGAGACAGGCAAAGTGGGTTGGAAGGGCTTGGCTTAGAGAAAAAAATGAGGCTACTTTTCTGATCTCACCCTCCCCATTTTAGCCCATTTCTTATATCAGGTACACATGCATTAAACACTCCTAATAGGATAAACAAAGAACTGTTAGCTGTGCTTACTCAAGGTGTGGGATTAGGGTGGCACACCTAAATTCCCTAAAAATTAGGGAATTTTTTACTTTATATTCAAATTTTTTTTACAATAAACATAAATTACTCTTCAAAGTTAAAACAGCTTAAATATGAAGGTAATACACACTTTGTGGCCAGATGAATTTATGAAAACTCTTGACCCAGGGCATTTATACTATCTTTCCCAGAATTACCTCCTTCACCTTTCCCACAGTTAACTATTGCCTACTTGGCCTAATCAGCTAGTAGTAGGTGGAGCACCCTGGCCATCTACTGGGCCCCACAGAGCACCAGAACCTTCTGGTATCTATTTATTGAGCTTTGCTAGAGAACAA
>CAUYQV010040665.1:0-25525 GCA_963574575.1 Galagoides demidoff
AGAGTGCCATGGCATCACAGCTCACAGCAACCTCCAACTCCTGGGCTCAAGCGAGTCTCCTGCCTCCGCCTCCCAAGTAGCTGGGACCACAGGCGCCCGCCACAACGCCTGGCCATTTTTTGGTTGCAGCCATCATTATTGTTTGGTGGCCCGGGCTGGGGATTCGAACCCGCCACCTTAGGTGTACATGGCTGGCGCCTTAGCCAATTGAGCCACAGGTGCCGAGCCACAAAACCACATTTTAACATGTATGTAAATGTACACAACTTTGTACAAATTTGCATAAATTTGTGTATGTCCGTGTACAGACCACGGTTTGAGAAGGTATAGGGCAGATTGCTCACTGGTAGTTTTTCTGTAGCAGGTAACAAAAATGAAAGGGATAGATTAAAGCGAGAGAGACTTGGACTTTATCTGTATTTTTACAATAATACTGTTTTCATGCACAGCTTGTGAATCAAACAAATATGTTTTCAAAAAGTAAAAAATTATAGAATGAGATTACATTAGGTAATTCATTTCACTCTGGCTGAAGATCTACTGGATTCTCCCTGGCAGAGCAGGCAAGGTAGTGAACTGGGGCAGGCACGTACATGAAGGTGGGCCTCAGCTTCTTCAAGTTACTTGCTGTTAGAAGTCACAGTTTACATCTTGTTGTTCCTGTAGATTTAATAAAGTACCACACCTACTATCTAATTTAATGATATGCACCTCTAATAAGAAGAGCAAGTTAGTAAATCAGCTGAAAGGAACCCAAGGCTTTGTGAACTAAGAAAGAACTATATGGTTGAAGACAGTAGAGAAGGAGAAGAAAATCTGTCGACCCTGCAAGAGTCAAGCAAGGCAGGTGGTCAAGGCGGCAGCCCCTCCATGGCAGCGTGGCTGTGGGGGCATCTGGGTTACTCTGCAGTACGCTTAGACACTGGATGAGACGACTGAACTTAGTCTAGATTTCTGGCCAGGAGACTATGCATTTTACAAATGGAATGGATCTGTGCAAGAATAGTAGCAATAAATGTATGCGTTGACTGATTTATATTATCTTGGCCTCAAATTTCTACAGATTGAAATTTGATACAGTAGAATACAGTGGACCCTCTGTAAGTTGACCACCCAAGGGACTGTAACAAAGTGGCTGATGTATAGAGGTGGCCAACATAAGGAACTAGACTTATTGTAGTGATAGATGCATGTGGTCCCATTTATGAAGACTGGGTCAACTTAAGGAGGTGGGCAACATAGGAAGGTGGTCAACTATGGAGGTTCTACTATATTTGGCCTCTAATTTTACAGCCACTGGTGTGGGAGCAGGACCTGATATTTCACCTGCCCTCATCCAGTGGGGTTACCCATGTTCCCTGTGAAGATAATGGGTTCATAGTCATCACTTGAGTTGGGCTAATACAGCTTCCTTTATTCTTGAATGCAGGTGTCTCCCTCCTGGAAAAGAGAGTGTCAGACTAGGAGAGCTTAGGCCTTGAATTTCAAGGGAGAAGTTGATGGGAAGGAGAACTTCATAGGAGGGAGGAGGACTGGGACAACTACATCCATCCCCGACCAGTCTAATAAACAAGAATGGAGATTAAAGTATGTGATTTAAGGATTACTGGGCTCCTTCTCTCCATGTATAGGATCCAGGCCAAATCCTCCACACGTTCTCAGCTTATCTGTTTGAAATCCATCTGGGTTAATTAGTCACCACTCCTGGGAAACAGTTTGATTCTTATATCTGGCTGAGGAAAGATACTGTGCAGAAAATTCAGATGACTGCTGAATTTAAGAAGTCAGAGGTAAATGTCTTATAGATTATGAGCCACTCTTTGAGACCACAGCCGGGGCTTAGCTCAGCTTCTTTTTACGTAGCAAGTATTACATAAGCACATGAATAAAAAAATGATTGGGTGGGCAAAGAGCTCTGAGGCTCAAAACATGGTTTGGGGGTATTCATGAAATATTTCAAGGTAGAAGAAAAAAATTGAATTACGGGGATTTTGGAAGAAAGAGGATCAGAGGTCAGAAGTTTTGACTGCAGAAGTCTTGACTGACCCTATTTTTGAACAAGAAACTTCCTCTGCCCATAATCCTGCATTTCTCTCCTGCTGCAATGGAAACATATTCTGGGGTCAGGCAGAGGCTTCCCAGGGTCAGCTGTTTCTCCACTGAAGGCTTCATGTGTTTGAAACACCTAAGAGTTCATTATGATACAGTAACAACTTTCCCCTCCTTCTTTTACCAAATGAAGCCTGTCCAGGAAACAAATGACAAGGCTATTTAATGTAAGCAGAAAAGACATTTAAATGTTTAAGATCTTAGAAAAAGTTAAATTAGGGGTCTAATTCTATTTCTGCTTGAAATCTTTTGAATATCAATTAACTTACCTCATTAGATGCATTTAAGATGCAATGTTCTGGACATGCTGTCAAATTGTTGAGAATGACAGGCAAGATGAGAATGACAAGCAAGATCCAAAAGACAATTGCAAAATATAAAGGATGGTTTTCAGGGTGCTTGTGCAGAAGAAGATGGGGAAAAGCTGGAGTAAACGGAGAAGGTGGCCTCTGAGAGAATGTAATGAAGATAGGAAAGAAGCTGGGTTGACTGGTAACTATAGCGACAGTAAAAGGGAAGACTGAGAAATAGATCCTGGGCTGCAACATCTATTTAATCTATGGATCACACAGAAGGTGGATAAACAAGCAGGAGGAGGAAAGGAAAATGGGCAGGTAGGATAGGAGAAAGGAGAGCTAGTTGACTGAGAAAATAAGGAAAGAATCAGAAGACTTTGGTAACAAAGTGAATGAGACAACGTCCTGCACAAACACAAGCTGGGATATCACTTCCATCCTGGGATCAGTGGTAACATTCTCCTCTCACGCAGGTTTGATTCTTAACATGGATTTTGTCTTACCCATCGATGTTCCAAATGACACGAAGTAGTGCAAATAATCGGCTGTGCTTTCCTTACGCATGACCAAAGTGATACATTTTATGGATTAACCATTTAATGCTGTAACTGTCCTCAAATAATAAAATTAAGTGTGAACTTGGATTTGTACTGAGTTAAAATAACTTTGCTAGAAATAAATGAAAGAAAAAAAAAAGAAACAAATGAAAGACAATTATGTGTAACTTTAGGAAAATGCACCAGTGATTGAAAATAAGCGATTTTAAATGTGTGTTGCCTATTGTTTTTCTTCAAAGTTACGAGAAGAAGATAAATTCTGTAAAAACCAAGGCATAGCTATTTTTAAGTGAAATAGATTTAAGCACATTTTCCTCTGTTCATAAAATTTGCATTTCACAGTTTATGCAAAAGTCATTTTCATTTGGCAGCTGACTTGGTAAATATTTGAAACATAAATGCAAGATGTGGCTACATTTTTTTTTAGCATCCCCTGCTTACTGCAACCCTTAAATTCCCTGTGTCTTCTGACTTCTACAGCTTAGTGCCACTTCCACATTGACACAAAACCTTTCTTAGGTGACTTTAGGAAATCAAGGTTCATTGAGTCTTTCATAAATTTATTTCAAAATAGAATCTCGTATAATGTAGAAATGAGTAAATGAAGGACAGAAATGTAGTTTCGTATGCAAAATAAACAACATTTCAAAGACTCACTTGTTCTATTCATGGGTTTGGGGGTTTTTTTTGGATGAAAAATATTAATCTCCATGTCTCTGGCTTTGTCTATGTGGGACAATGGGATCACAGGGAAATCCAAAGTTGTTTGCACTGTTTGTATGAGGCTGTTTGTTTATGAGTCAGAAATCTCAGTGTCCTCAAACAACATCTCATATAATTTCTTGCTTTTTTGATTTTTAAATTTGCACGGTTCTTGCTAATTAAAAGCACCATTATGCAAAAGTTATTCAGTTCTGCTCCACTGAGATGCTAAGCGGATGCGAAGACAGATTTAAAAGTGTAAGAGATTTATTAGGGCCAAGTGCTGTGAAAGACGAAGCAGAGAGTCAGCAGAAGGAGTGTGTGGGGTGGGGCTCACACAGCAGGGCAGGGCTGAGCTGGGCAAGGAGAGAGAGAGCCGGGGAGGATGGGGCCGGAAGTGCTTTTGAATACAGCTCCCAGGTCTCAGCCAGGCCAACGGTGAAGCTTTGAAACAAAGACTGCCCATTAGAGGAATGCCATGCTGGGCAGAAGTGGCCCAAGTCTAGAACCCCTGCCTTGCTCAGTCCTTTCGGGAAGCCAGCGGCTCTCTGAGGAAGGGGGCTAGCCTCACAGTTGCCCAGTGGAGCAGGCCCTACAGGCTGGAGAGGCGAGCAAATGAACTGGAACCTCTCAGATCAGATCATTTTGACCACTCTCTTATAATAATAATAATGATCATGATCATGATATTTCCTAATATCTCCTGTGGGTATAGCATGGCGCAATCTAACAAGTTTTGCCACATAGCTTATCTAATTTTATCATCTTCATCTCACAAATGAAGGGATTCAGAGAGGTGAGGTGACATTGCCCAAATTAACTTTCTTTTTCTTTTTGAGACACTCTTATTTTGTTGCCCAGGCTAGAGTGCTATAGTATCAGCCAAGCTTGGGGCAACCTTGACCTCTTGGGCTCAAGTGATCCATCTGCTTCAGCTTGCCAAGTGGCTGGGACTAAATGCTCCCACCATAATGTCCAGATCATTTTTTTTTTCCTGTTTTTTGCTGGAGATGCAGTCTCACCCTTGCTCAAGCTGGTCTCAAACTCCTGAGCTCAAGCAATCCTCCAGCCTTGGCCTCCCAGAGTGCTGGGATTACAGGTGTGAGCCACCTGGTCCAGTCAGGCCAAATCAACTTTTATCAGAGCCAGGGATTTCTTCACCAACCCACAGCTGCATCACTTTCATATATAGTTCGGTTACTTTCTCTCTATTTTTTTTCTTCTTTGATGAAATCTAATATATTGACAGAAAGGCAAATCTAAGTGTATGCACATTCCAATGAATAAATTATTAAGCAAGTATCTGTATAACCACAAAAAAACCTTCCCCACCTGCCACTTAGTCCTGAAATGCTTTTTCCCCAATTATATAGCCTCATCTTTTTCTTGAAAGGGTACCACTGTTCTAACTTTTGTGACCATTTATTCTTATTCTTTTTTTGTAATTATCCCACTTACACATGCATCCTGAAAAGCATCTGGTTTATCTTTGCTTATTTGTAAAGTTTGGATGGAAAAATTTTAATTTTGTATTTTTTTACATTTTTCTTCTCAGACTCACCATAATATCTGTGAGAGTAATCTACACTGTTGCACATAGTGGCAATTTATTCATTGTTGATGATGTGTACTAGTCCAGTTAATAAATGCACAAAAATTTCCTTTTATATTCTATTCTTGAGGAATAGTTAGATTAGGGGATGAGAAGGTTTCCAACAAACAGGGCTTGAACAAAGAGATTTACATATAGAAGAGCAAACAAAGAAATAAACCATTGGCTCTTACCTTACACTCTACACAAAAACTGACTTTAAATGATTTATAGACCTCAGTGTAAAATCTCAATCTGTGACACTTCTGGGCCAAAAAAAAATGGGGGAAGGTATTTATGCTCTTGGAAAGGCAAGAATTTCTTAGACAAAGAATAAAAGCACACAATATAGTCGATTAATGAAACTTCATCTAAAAAGAAAATCCAAATTTTGATTTGATCTCCTCAAAAGACATCATTAAAAAATGAAAAGGCATGCCACAGAATGGAAGAGCAATTCTGTAAAACATAAATCTAACAGTAGATTTGTATCTAGAATACACAAGTAATTCTTAAATACCACTATGCATCCTCCATTAGTCCAGCTAAAATTAAAAAGTCTGATAGGATATAATGCAACTGGAATGGCATACATTGCTTATGAGAATGCAATATAGTACAGGGGCTTCTTAAAATTGGGAGTCCCATAAAACATTAAACACACACCTACCGGGCGGTGCCTGTGGCTCAGTGAGTAGGGCATTAACCCCATATACTGAGGGTGGAGAGTTTGAACCCAGCCCTGGCCAAACTTCAGCAAAAAAGATAGCTGGATGTTGTGGCGGGTGGCTGTAGTCCCAGCTACTCGGGAGGCTGAGGCAAGAGAATCGCCTAAGCCCAAGAGCTGGAGGTTGCTGTGAGCTGTGATGCTATGGCACTCTGCTGAGGGTGACAAAGTGAGACTCTGTCTCTAAGAAAAAAATATACTTTTCAGCCATATGAAGGAAATACCTACTGATATGTGCAGCAACATGGGTGACTCTTAATGAAATCCTTATGCTGAGAGAACCAGGCCAGACACAAAGCAGTGCATTCTGGGATTCAATTACACAAAGTTCTAGAAAATGTAAACTGATTGGCAGAGACATCTAGACAATGTTGGGGAGAACAGCCTCTCTATTAACAAGAACAACAAAAAAACTATGGTTGTATATTTATTTATTTCCTCTTGCATTTCTGTCAATTTTCAAGTTTCACATTTGGAGGCTATGTAATTAATTGCTTACAAATTCAAACTGTTGCATCTTTTTAAAAATATTGGGTTTGTTATCAACATAAAATGGCTTTATCTTTGGTAATGCTTTCTGCTTAAGTTTTGTCTAATGTTCATGTGGCTATATTTGCCTTACTTGCTAGATTTGCATGGTATGTCTTTCCATTCTTTAAACCTAACTTTCTGTAAAGAGCGTATCACTTTCTAAGAAGCAAATCTGAAAATCTTGCCTCATAACTGAAACATTGAGTCCATTCACATTCCTAAAAGGTATTTTTGTGGGTATATTCCTCTAGATCGGCAACATTACTACAGATAGAAATGATCATTCTACTGCCTTTCCTTTTTCTCTTCCTTTTCTTTCTTTCTTTCTTTTTTTTTTTTTTTTGTCACCCTGGGTAGAGTGCTGTGGCATCATAGCTCACAGTAACCTCAAACTTTTGGGCTTAAGTACGGTAACCTCAAACTCTTGGGCTTAAGTGATTCTCTTGCTTCAGCCTCCCGAGTAGCTGGGACTACAGGTGCCCACCTCAACGCGTGACTACTGTTTTTAGAGATGAGGTCTCACCTTTGCTCAGGCTGGTCTCCAACCTGTGAGCTCAGGCAATTCACCTGCCTAGGAATTATAGGCGTGAGCCACTGCGCCCGGCTTGCTTTTCTTTTTCCATTATTGAGATTAAAATATCAACTGTCTCTGGGTCATTCATTCATTTGATAATCAGCCCTTTTTCCCTGTGGCTGCTTTAGAATAGCTACATTTTTCTTTGCTGTTTTTGCAGTTTCCCTTTGCCATATCTAAGTGTGATTTAAGGTATTGAATCTGTTTTCTCAGAGTTCTGGACAATTATTGGCTTTTATCCCTAATTTTTGTCTGTGTTTTCTTTACTTTTCCGAGTCTATCCTCTTGTTTAACTTTGTATGTTAGCTCTTCTCTTTATCTTTGTGTCACTCAATTCTCCTCCATATTTTTCATCTTTTCATCTCTGTGCTGCATTCTGGTCAATTTTCTGACTTATCTTTCAATTCATTAAATCTTTTTCAGCTGTATCTAATTTGTTCTTCAACCTCTCAGCTGAGTTTTTGTATTCGCCTCATACCTTTTTTTGTTTCTCTTATACTATTTATTTTTCAAATCTTCTAGGTCTATTTTCGAAGTTTCTTTTCCTTGCAGATATTTTCAGGTTGTCTTTACTTTCTTTAGCAGAGTGAGCATACTTGCTTGGCTGTAGTTTGGATACTCTCACTATTTCTAATGTTTCTTTTTACTTTTCTTTCTTTCTTTCTTTTTTTTAGACAGAGTCTCACTTTGTCACCCTGGGTAGAGTGTCATCAGCTCACAGCAACCTTAGACTCCTGGGCTCAAGCAATCCTCTTGCCTCAACCTCCCAAGTAGCTGGGATTACAGGCACCCACCACAACCCCTGACTATTTTCTAGAGATGGGGTATCACTCTTGCTCAGACTAGTCTCAAACTCCTGAACTCAGGCAATCCACCCACTTCAGCCTCAGTCTCCCAGGTGCTAGGATTATTGGTGTGAGCCACTGTACCTGGTCTTATTTCAAAGTTTTTTTTTTTGAGACAGAGTCTTACTATGTCACCCTTGATAGAGTGATGTAGCATCATTGCTCACAGCAACCTCAAACTCTTGGGCTTAAGTGGTTCTCTTGCCTCAGCCTCCCAAGTAGCCAGGGCTATAGGCGCCCACCACAATGCTCGGCTATATATATATATATGTATTTTTTTTTTTATTGCAGTTGTTATTGTTGTTTTAGCTGGCACGGGCTAGGTTCAAACCCACCAGTCTCAGTGTATGTGGCTGGCACCGTAACCACTGTCCTATGGGCGCTGAGCCTATTTCAAGTATTTTTGCATTTGTTTCTGTAATTTTATTTTTCCACTGATTATTTTTGATCAAATATTTTATATTTTAAGTATAAATAATATACTTTATTTTTTTATTATTAATTACTTATCATCTTGAAAAATTACTTTTTTGATTCCTTAAGGTTTGGAATTAAGATGTCTTCCTTTACCAGGATGAGGTTGTGACAGCCACCACTTCTCAGGGATTTTTTCTGTCTTCTTATTTTTTCCACTACTTACTTAGTGCAATAAGAAACTTCCCGAAGGTCCCCCGAGGGATGTATGTGTGTGTGTGTGTGTGTGTGGTGGGAGGAATGGAGGACTTACTTTTGGTTTGTTTTTACCATGAGATGTAACCCTCTGGCACCCAGCTTGATCTGATGCAAGTCTCATAGTCAGCTCATCACCTTGAATGGACTCCAGGCCTTACTATCTATCAGCCTAATCCCATAAATCCAAATTGACCAAGTTCAGCAAACGCCCCTGAGGCAGAAGCTTCAGCTTTCCACTTATTCTCTGGACTCCAACTTTCCTTTAGGCTTTGGGCTTGTCCTCCCTGACAATTTTTTAAAAATTTTATTCTTTTAAGAATATTTTTAAAAATCTTATGCAATCTTTTAATTATTTTTAGCAGGAATTTGGCATGAATTTAGCTTGTCATTTATTGGAACAGAAATCCTCAGTTCTTAGTCCTTATGATAGAAATCATAACCTGAAAATTAGCTAATGGCAATGACTGGAACCCATCTCTGAACATAGAAGTGTGATACAGTGCAAAGAAACACCCACACTGTGTTGTAGAGAATAAGAAAAGCAGGTTAGACTTGGAGCAGGAGGCAGTAATTTCCTTTCCTAAGATACAACGTTGCAGCATCGATACTCTAGCAGACTGAGTCATCCCGGTACAACTGTCTTAACTCTTCAACATCATCCTTAATAGACGTTTCTGAATCCCAAAGTATATGAAACTTAGGGACACTTAATGGGACACTTGATTCTATAATTTTTTTTCTGTGGAAAGAAATAAGCCTAACATGAGTAAGCATATTCCTAAATTTTCTCTGCTCAACACACAAAAGGCTGCTACATTAGCAACATGTTTGTTAGACAATACGTCGTGCTTTTCAATCTTGGAGGGAGTCGTAGTTGAATTTTGTGCTGATGAATCACTCTGCACTTTCCCATTTATTTTAGTGTTATGTTGAGTTAACGCTTTAAAAGCTATAACTTTAACCTATATTGGGAGCTTTTCAAAATTATGTCCCAAAGTATAATTTGGTTAATACTAATAAAGTATTAATTAAAGTATTAATTTGGCTAGCTGTTGTCTGTAATCTCCTCTGGTACTTAGAACTATGATTGAAAAGACAAGGCACTTTATGATTAAAAAAAAAAGCAATCTTGATTTCATTGTTTATTTTGAAATTCATTATCAAATACATCATTGCTGAGACATGGCATTTTTGGAATAGGCCACAAAATTTTGATAGCTAGTAGAGACTGGAATATGGGCTACAAAGAAATAAGAAAGTTGGTTTTCCCTTCTTCCCCCTTCACCCCCTTTTTTTGAGGCAGAGTCTGACTCTGTTGCTCCAGGCTCCAGGTGTTAGCCTGGCTCACAGTGATCTTGAACTCCTTGATCCTCCTGCTTCAGCCTCCTGAGTACCTGGGACTACAGGTGCTTTCCATAACACTTGGGTAATTTTCCTATTTTTAGTAGAGATGGGGTCTCGATCTTGCTCAGACTGATCTCTAGCTCCTGAGCTCAAGCGATCCTCTCACCTGGGCCTCCCAGAGTGCTAGGATTAGAAGTGTGAGCCACCATGCCCAGTCTTCCCTACCCTTTTAGGATGAATGATTGTCGCAGGGTCTCAGCCACAGGAAATTTTCAACTGGTGATAGACAAACCTCAAGGGTCTGAGTTCTTACTTGAAATGTAAGTAAAATAAACATTAGGAGATATTAAGCTTTCACTTTTCACCGTGAACATGAACTTAAGAATCAAGTATGTCCAGATTTGTATTGCAGTGAGGACTCTTATGAGAGAACCTCTGTCTCTAATGAATAAGCACTAAAACTTACAAATGCCGTAGCTAAAGCTTGACATCTGTTTCCTGGAAAAGAAGAACATTTAATTTATTCTTTCTGGTAAGGGTAGGAACAACAAATAATAAAAGTCATCTCTTCCAAATGGTTTGCTTTTTAAGATCTTTCTGCTACTCCCAACAATGTATTTTGTAAAAAATTCTTTCTAATAATGTTAATAGAGTCTTTCCCCTGTTTTGGATGCCACATTTACTGGCATTTACAGCTCATCTAAGATGTAAAAGTCAGTGTGTCAGCATGAAATTGTATAACATGAGGGCTGCCAGTAGATGAGAAACCACATACTATTCGGGCATCAGTGTTTCTTATTATTAACTAAATTAATCTTTGGGGGACATTTCTGAAGATTCCCTACTATATATCAAAGTCATAACTTTAAAACATTAACATACTGCTGGGGCGCAGTGGCTCACACCTGTAATCCTAGCCCTTGGGGAGGCTGAGGCAGGTGGATTGCTTGAGCTCAGGAGTTGGAGACCAACCTGAGCAAGGTAGAGAAATTAGCTGGGCATAGTGGCCTGTGCCTGTAGTCCCAGCTCCTTGAGAGGCTGAGACAAGATGATCTCTGGAACCCACAGGTTTGAGGTTACTGTGAGCTATAATGCCATAGTACTGCAGCCTGGGGCAATAGAGTGAGACCCTGTCTCAAAAAAAAAATACATATTACAAAATTAAAATAAATGGGAAATTGCAGAGCAATTCATAGACCCATTCAATGATGACTCTTTAGAAGATTAATAAACTTGAAAAACTGGCTAACTAGAACATACTGCTAGTGCAGCAGACTTCTGTATGGTGATCAATGAAAATTTAGGAATATATTTAATCATATTAGCACCTAATTCTTTTCACAGAGATCCCTAAAAGAATAGGCCATAACATGGTGACTCGTTAGTCAAGATATTAAAAATTGGAAATGGGCTTCCTGTGCTGTGCTACTTCTGTATAATTTGCTCACTATTTTTATTAATCAGAAATTATTTTTTTATTGAGCACATTTAGTAGAAGGACGTCTACATATCCATCAACCAATGGTAAGCCTGGTTGAGGTATCAGGTAACAGCCCAGAGAAGCTGAGTTTCCTGCTTGAGTACTGGCTGAGTTTCCAAAAGGCTGAAGATTTAAACAAGGCTGGAGCGTAGTTGTCATCACTGTCATTGTTATACACTGGTTCTTGTTCGTGCCCAGTAGTTTTATGTGTTTAAAAATAAACTGAAGGAAAAATGCTCAACATTACTAATTATCAGGGAAGTGCAAGTTAAATCTACAGTGAGACATCAACCCACTCCAGTTAAAATGGCTATTAAAAAAAAGAAAATATTGGCAAGGATGTGGTGAAAGGGGAATTCTTACACTCTGTTGGTGGGAATGTAAATTAGTACAGCCAGTATGGAAAACAGTAAGGCAGTTCCTCACAAAACCCAAGACAGCACTACTACATGATCCAGCAAGCCTACCCTTGAGTATAGACCCAAAGAAAGGGAAGTCAGATGTCAAAGGAGGCCTGCATGCTGTGTTTATGGTCAACTATTCACAAGAGCCGAGATACAGAATCAACCCAGTGCCCATTCATAGATGAATGTAAAGAAAATGTGGTATGTATGCACAATGGAATGCTAGTTAGTCACAAAAAAGGGTAAAATCCTGTCATTTGTGGCAAGGAGGATGAGCCTGGAGGATAGTGTGTAGGTGAGATAAGCCAGGCACAGAAAAATAAATGCCACGTGTTCTCAAGCATGTGTGGAAGCTACAAAAGTTGATCTCATAGAAGCAGAAAGCAGTACAGCGGTTACCAGAGGCTGAGGACGGGTGGGCGTTAGGGAGAGGTGGCTCGGTGGGGATAGAGAAAGAGTAAGTTCTAGTGTTCTAAACGCTCTGTAGGGGAACGATAGTTAACAATTTATTATGTATGTTTCAGATAGCTGGAAGAGTGGATTTTGAATGTTCCCATCACAAAGAATGATACATGTGTGAAGCAATGACCAAGCCAATTGCCCTGATTTGATCATGACACATTATATATATGAATTAGAACATCACATTTTATCCTCTAAGTATGTACAATTATGACATCAATGAAAAATAATAACAATTTTAAAAGACTTAATTTTTTTCAGCATGTCCTACTTTACTTTTCTCACAGTTTCTTTGTAATCCTTTTCCCCCCTTTCCTGAAGAACAGATATGAATAAGGCTGGATTCTCCCACTGCCAGCCAGCCCCCTCTCCCTGACCCACGGGTGAATTCACAATCAATGGCAGCACCAGGCGCTTTGCGGGAGGAGGAGGCTGAAGTGTACAGATGAATCCTTTCTACCGGTTCCTCCCCATACATTTATCAGGCTGCCTGAATTACTGCCCACTCGGTTACCCTGGAGACAGCCCACATGCTCCATCTCTCACACCCATAGATATTCATCAATAAAATAAAATTCATTATTACCAAGAGAAGTTTTTTTGACTTCTCTTTGGAAAGGAACAAATTATGCTTGCATTGAACTTGCTGCCCACTCACAGCCAGTCTCCTTTTGTACCTCCCTCCCTCACCAGCGCCTTCTTGGTGCTCGCTGTGTGTAGCTGAACTTAACTGAGTTCTGTCCGTGACGCAGGCACAGAGCACGATATGTGGCTTTGCTCTGAGATGCCGGCTGCTCCACGTACCTTACAACCTCCACAAACTCAGAGGCGTGTGCTTCCCTGATGTAACAACATAAGGCTGTACTAAGTCAAATTTCTTTTGGTTGAGAGAAAGTTGTGATACTAAGGGCAAAAGTAAACTATTTCAAGGATTTCACAAAAGTCTGTTATGTCAGGGGTCAGAAAAGGAATGCCATCGAGTGAAGGTGTGGGAAGGACTGAAGGAACCCAGATGCCTCGTGCCTGTGGTCCCCACCCACAGGCCAGAGACTGGTACCCTTCTGGTCTGTCTGTGGCCTGTTAGGAACTGGGTTGCTGGGCAGGAGGTGAGTCGTGGCCGGTAAGCAAAGTTTCGCCTGCATTTCTAGCCACTCCCCACGGCTTGCCTCCCTGCCTGAGCTCCACCTCCCATCCCTTAGTGGTGGCATTAAATTCTCACAGAGAGCCAACTCTGCTGTAAACTGCATATGCTCCTCATGAGACTCCAATGCCTGGTGATCTGAGCTAGCGCTGTAATGTGCCTGAACCATCCCCAGACCATGCCACCACCCCCCACCCCGCCCCATGGTCTGACGGCTGCCTCATGCTATCGTAAAGGAATCAAAGTCAATGTTAAAAGGGACAAGACAATGTTTTCAATAAGATCAGCTTCTGCCTATGAACAGTTCAATATTTATGTGAAATGTAAACATATGTGAGCTTGAGCTTTAACGATATGTGCTAAGTATTCATGCACTGCCATTATGCAGGTGCCCACAGAACAGGTGTTTGTGTGGATTTTACAGCTACAGGATCTGCATCCAGGCCGACTCTGTGTAAAGAAGCGAGCTTTCCAAAGCCTGAACTGAATTTCTGCTCTGGTTTCCCCAGTCAGGCAAATAAACTGGCTACTTGCATTGATTTTCCAGTCGACCTGTAGTCATAAGCAGCATCTGCCCCTTCCCTGGAGGGCTCGCCTCTTCCCCGGTGTGATGTTTTCTCACACTTATGGAAAGACCGACCCGAAGGACTCTGACGTGCAGAGAACTCAGGGCTCAGAAATGCAGCTCCACTGTCCAGAGAGAAGAGCTGTTTCTGTTCCACTTGCTTCAGGAGGTGCTCGGTGTGCTTAGTCACCAGGGCAGAGAAAGAAGCTCAGATTTTATATACATGAACTGGAGGGAAAATATGCCGTGACTCCAGGCCCATCTTGTGGATTCCAGGCATAAGTGCCTCAAACCAGGATAATGCAGCAGGAGGGGTGGCTGCTTCACCCAGCCATGCAGGGGCTGCTCAGGCCACTGTTGCAGGAACAACCCCTGCCCCACCATAAGGACCACAAGGAGCACTTTTTGCATTTTGGACCACTCTGTCTTTGTCCTCAAAGAGACAGGTCAAATACATGAGGGCCATTGGAAATAGAAAAACCAAACCCAAACTAAAAACCTAAATCCCCCTCAAACTTTGAAAAATACTGTTAGAAAGCCTATCTCTAACCTCAACTTTCCTGATTTTCATTTTAACTCCTTTACCTCCCTTTCCCTCCTACAATTTATTTAAGCAGAAGAAGTTCACATTCAGAGAATGAGAGAGCCCCAAGCTCAACCTGCACTTCTCCACAATAGGGGTAGGGGCCACAGAGTGGTACAGTTTGCCCTCTTCATCATGCTGGCCACAGAACTGGCCACATTCTGTGACGGCCCCTTAACCCAAGCTTCCAGCCCTGCTGGGCTTCCTTTTAACTTGCCTGGCCCAGGCTTCTCCAAGTGTGTCTGAGGGAAGACAGCTGCTGCCTTATCATCGATACTTTGAGGAAGAGATGTTTGCCCACCTCAAAAGACTTCTTGAATACCCAAGGTTAAATAAAAATAGTAGGATCGTCTCCTGGTCTCTTCTGTTCGAAAAAAATAAAAAGAAAGGAAGTCTTAACAGGTACAAAGTAGTTTTCAAAATAGTATTTGATATGGTCATTTCTGAGCATTTAATAGGATAATAGATCTTCATTTATCCCATGAGCATGATCAATTTAGATGACACAATATCATTCACTGATGCTTTTGATGTTAAAATACTAGTTATTGAGTACCTACTATGTATCAGCACAAAACACATGTTAACTCATTAAGTCTCACACCAACTCAGTGAGGCGGATATTATTACTATCTGTGTTCTGGCTCTGGGGGGATTGAGGTGCAAAGAGATGGAGTAAGTTGCTGAAGGTCAAACAGCCAGCAAGTGCCAGAACTAGGAATTACACCTAAAGCTTCTGAGCTTTCCCCTCAGATAGTCCACAAATGAAGGAGAGAGGGCTCTTTATCCCCATAAGGGGCACAGACATACTCCACTGAACCCAAAGTGGGGGCACTGACCTCAGCAATTACTGTCACTTGACCTCCCTGAACTCACACGCAAGACCTTCTCAGCTTTCCTTTAGGGACAGAAAAAAACGATATCTCATGTGAAAGAAAGCTCATAAAAGTTCCCTAAACCTGGAAATACCTGTTCTCTCTGTCTGGTTTCAAGAAATGATAATTGGTACCTACATAGGTGGGGGAATCTTCAGGCTTCAGAAGAGGATGAGGACAAACCTTCACGAGGGGATCCCGATGGCTTTATATCAGCAGAGCCATTTGCGAGAGACCACGACGTGAGAGTGTTGGGCTCAGTGCCTGCACATAATGAGTGCTTGACAATTGGTGAATGCTCTCTGGAGCGTGGAATGACTCTGTTCTGGGGGATTTACGGGGGACCATTCAAGGCTTTAAGACTCAAGCAGGATTGTCCAAATGCATGGATTACCACTCTTTTCTCACCAGCCCTTGAGGAGCACAACAGTAAGAGCTTTGCTCTCAATTCTTATTTAATTTCTCACCTCCTCTCTTAACTTTTCTCATGTAGTCATGGCAACATAATTTGACACTCTCACTTTATCCTCTATCTTTGCTCTAGTCTATTTGACCTCTTGGGTTCAGAGTCTCCCAAACACAGTCTCTGCAAAAACACTAACACTTTTTAATTACTATCCCACCAACCTGGAAAAGTTGAGAAAGCCAGTCCCATAGTCTTTAACAAAGAACAGCATGATTAATCAGTGTGGGGAGATTATTAATTCTAAGAATGTAACTGAGAAAACAAAAGTTGCCAGACAGATGGTAGACAGTAGGGTCATGATTTAAAGGTAAAACATATAAAAAAGTAGCTCAGTTCCTGGCCTACAGAATACACTGAACAAATGTTAGTTGTCTTTCCCCACAAAGTCTTACTTCACAGAACTTCTGAAAATATTAAAAGAGACAATGTATACCCAAATATTTTCTAAATAAAAGATACATAGTATGATCACCTTGATCCTCAAACCAGGAAAAGACCCAACAAGAAAAGAAAATTATAGACCAATATCACTAATAAATATTGATGCAAAAATATTCAACAAGATCCTAGCAAACAGAATCCAGCAACACATCAAACAAGTTATACACCATGACCAAGTGGTTTTTATCCCAGGGTCTCAAGGCTGGTTCAATATGTGTAAATCTATAAATATAATTCATCACATAAACAAATTAAAAAACAAAGACCATATGATTCTCTCGATTGATACAGATAAAGCTTTTGATAATATCCAGCATCCTTTCACGATCAGAACACTTAAGAAAATTGGTATAGAAGGGACATTTCTTAAACTGATAAAGGCAAACCTACAGCCAATATTGTACTGAATGGAGTTGAATTGAAATCATTTCCACTCAGATGTGGAAGCAGGCAAGGTTGCCCATTGTCTCCACTGCTCTTTAACATTGTAATGGAAGTCTTAGCCATCACAATTAGGGAAGAAAAGGCAATCAAGGATATCCACATAGGGTGAGAAGAGATCAAGCTTTCACTCTTTGCAGATGATATGATTGTATATCTGGAAAACACCAGGGGTTCTACTACAAAACTCTTAGAAGTGATCAAAGAATACAGCAGCATCTCAGGTTACAAAATCAACATTCATAAACCGGTAGCCTTTATATATGCCAATAATAATCATGCTGAAAAAACAGTCAAGGACTCTTTCCATCATAGTAGTGCCAAAGTAAATAGAATATTTGGGAGTTTACCTGATAAAGGACGTAAAGGATCTCTATAAAGAGAACTATGAAACTCTAAGAAAAGAAATAGCTGAAGATGTTAACAAATGGAAAAACATGCCATGCTCATGGCTGGGAAGAATCAACATTGTTAAAATGTCCATACAACCCAAAGCAATATACAATTTTAATGCAATCCCTATTAAAGATTTTTAAAAAATAATACTTGGTTTTATATGGAATCAGAAAAAAACTTGAACAGCCAACACATTACTCAGAAATAAAAACAAAGCAGAAGGCAGAAGGAATCATGCTACCAGACCTCAGATTATACTATAAATCCATAGTGATCAAAACAGCATGGCATTGGCACAAAAACAGAGAGATAGATGCATGGAACAGAATAGAGAAGCAAGAGATGAACCCAGCTATTTACCCTTATTTGCTCTTTGACAAGCCAATTAAGAAAATTCAGTGGGGGAAAAGATTCCCTATTTAACAAATGATACTGGATGAACTGGCTGGTGACCTGTAGAAGACTAAAGGTAGACTCAGTCTAAGAGTCTAAGATAGACTTTCACTGGATTAAAGATTTAAACTTAAGACATGAAACCATAAAAATATTAGAAGAAACATCAGGGAAAACACTTGAAGAAATTAGCCTAGGAGAATATTTTATGATGCGGGCCCCCCAGGCAATTGAAGCAACACCAAAAATACATATTGGGACCTGATCAAACTAAAAAGCTTCTGCATAGTCAAGAACACAGTAAGTAAAGCAAGCAGACAGCCTCAGAATGGGAGAAGATATTTGCAGGTATGTCTCCAACAAAGAATCAACAACCAGAATCCACAGAGAACTCAAGCATATTAACAAGAAAAGAATAAGTGATTCTATCTCAGTTTGGGCAAGGGACTTGAAAAGAAATTTCTCTGAAGAAGACAGGCACATAGCCTACAGATATGTGAAAAAATGCTCACCATCCTTAATCATCAGAGAAATGCAAATCAAAACTACTTTGAGATATCATCTAACTCCAGTAAGATTAGCCCACAGCCCCAAATCCTAAAACCAGAGATGTTGGCGTGGATGTGGAGAAAAGGAAACACTTCTACACTGCTGGTGGGAATGCAAACTAATACATTCATTTTGGAAAGATGTTTGGAGAACACTTAGGGATTTAAAAATAGACCTACAATTCAATCCTACAATTCCTCTAGTACGAATATATCCAGAAGACCAAAAATTACATTATAAGAAAGATATTTGTACTAAAATGTTCATTGCAGCCCAATTCATAACTGCTAAGTCATGGAAGAAGCCCAAGGGCCGATCAACCCATGAGTGGATTAATAAATTGTGGTATATGTACACCATGGAATATTAACGCAGCCTTAAAAAAGATGGAGACTTTACCTCTTTCATGTTTACACTGATGGAGCTGGAACATATTCTTAGCAAAGTATCTCAAAAATGGAAGAAAAAGTATCTAATTTACTCAGCCTTACTATGAAACCAATTTATAGCTTTCAATTATAGCCCAAGAAGGAGAAAGGGGAGAGGGAGGGGAGGGGAGGGGGGAAGATGGATGGAGGGTGGGATCACACCTATGGTGCATCTTACAAGGGTACACGTGAAATTTACTAGATGAAGAATATAAATGTCTTAACACAATCACTAAGAAAATGCCATGAAGGCTATGTAAACCAGTTTGATGAAAATGTTTCAAATTGTATATAAAACCAGTACATTGTATCCCTTGATTGCATTAATGTACACAGCTATTATTTAATAAAAGAAAAAACTGTAAAAAAGCAAACAAAATAAAGGTATGTGGTATGAATACACATGGTGATTATTATGTAAAGTTTAAAGTTCGTACCTGGGCTCTTTTTGTTGACGTTGTCTGCCAGTACTCTCAGGCCACTTCTCCTTAATGCTCACTCTCTCACACCTGATCCCTGCCCAAATTATTGTAGTTTCAGTAGCCACAGCAATTATCCTTACAAAACTTTGGTCTCTTGATTTCTTTTTCTTTTTTTTTTTTTTTTTGCCATGAATGAAAGGACTTTATTTATTTTTATTAAGGCATAAACACATAGGGCATGTATACATTGATGCCTTTATGGGGTACAATGCTAATTATATATAATTAGGAATGCTTACATCAAACCTAGTTAATATAGCCTTCACCTCATTTACTTAATTATTGTGTTAAGTTATACTCTACACTTAATAGATTTGACATGTACCCTTGCAATATGAACCATAGGAATGGTCCCACCATTTACCTTCCTTCCATTGAATCTCCTCCCTCCCCTCCCATTCCTCTCCTCTTCCCTCCATCATCTTGGGCTATAGTTGTGGTTTACCTTTCTTACAAAAGTGTCAGTGATTATAAATTGGTTTCATAATAGTACTGAGTACATTGGATACTTTTTCTTCCATTCTTGAGATACTTTACTAAAAAGAATATGTTCCAGCTCCATCCATGTAAACATAAAAGAGGTAAAGTTTCCATCTTTTTTAAGGCTGCATAATATTCCATGGTATACACATACCACAGTTATTAATCCATTCATGGGTTGATGGGCACTTGGGATTTTTCCATGCCTTGGCAATTATTAAATTGTATTAACCTAGATAAAGTTGAAGCACATTCTTCTTATATTAGATTAGATTAAATTAAATTAGATTAGATTAATTTAGATTAGATTTGATTTGATTAAATTAGATTAGATTAAGTTAGATTACATTAAGTTATATTAGATTGTGTTAGATTAGATTAAGTTAGATTGGATTAGATTAAATCAAATTAAATTAGATTAGATTAAGTTAGATAAGATTAAATTAGATTAAGTTAGATTAAATTAAATCAGATTAGATTAAATTAAGTTAGATTAGATTACATTGAATTAGATAAGATTAAGTTAGATTGGATTAGATTAGATTAAATGATTAGATTAAACATGCTTTGTATGGTTCATGATCAAGTTAAGGAGATTACCTTTTCTGTTATTAATTTGTTTGAATATGATTAGTATATTCAATTGTCCTGAAAATGATTTCTGGGATATATGGAATTCTTAAATTCGTAAATAAAATGACAGGAAAACTAATGATCTCTGGGAGCCATTTGAAAGTGTTGGTGTGTCTACCTCAACAACATAAACTGAACTCTAGGTAATGAGTTCAGCAACCTGTAGGCAAGTATTCTTTGCCTTTTAGTGACCTTTCTCAATTTCTCTACTCCTTTTTTTTTTTTTTTTCTGAGACAGAGTCTCACTATGTCATCCTCAGTAGAGTGCTCACAGCAACCTCCAAGTCTTGGGCTTAAGCAATTCTCTTGCCTCAGCCTCCTAAGTATCTGGGACTACAGGCACCCACCACAATGCCCAATCGTCCTTTGTTGCAGTTGTCATTGTTGTTTAGCTGGCAGGGACGGATTCGAACCCTCCAGCCTTGGTCTATGTGGCTGGCATCATAACCACTGTGCTATGGGTGCTGAGCCAACCCTACTTCTTCTTGGGATTATATATAATTAAATAATGACAACTGGAGATTTCTCCAGGCCTGGGGATGGAGTCAGTAGTTCCCTATCCAAGATTGTCACTGAAGTAGTCTAGGATCTGAAAACCAAGAAGAAGGGGTAAAAGCAAGAAAGTAGAGAGTCAATGGGCTGAAGTCCGTTGGAACTTGTCCAAGCGCTACTGTTGTTAGGTTGCTTATGTGCTGGGTTCAGGGAAGTAGGTAAATATAAAGGGGCCAGGGACAGACTAAAGAGAATACTTCTTTTTAGTTTGGGTTTTCTTGTTGTTGTTTTTACAGAATTTTTGCTTCCATTTAGGTCTTGTGATGGCTTCCAATCATCCCCACCTGCTACTTACCCTATTTGGTCATTTCCTCCCTCTTTATGTCAAGGTTGCTCTGTGGGATCTTCACAAAATGACAGAAATGTTGACACGTGTCTTCCCAAGTCAGCTCATAAAGGCACTGGACTTCTGCCTTGCTCTCTCCTTTGGATTACTCACTCTGATGGAAGCTTGCTGCCAAGGTATGAAAGCTCTCAAACACCTCGGCAAGGAGACTTCCACGTAGAGGGACTGAGGACACTAGACATCTGGGAAGTGGACCCTTCAGAGTCTAGACTCTCAGACAATTAATTGGTCATGCAGCCAACAATTTGACTGGAATGGAATGGAGAGACTGTGAATCAGAACCAGCCTGATACACAGTTCTGAGACATTTGGCTCTCAGAAGATGACATGAGACAATAAATGTTAGTTGTTCTACGCTGTTAAGTTTTGGGGTGTTTTTAAAGTATAAATAGATAGCTAATGCAGTCTTTTTTTTTTTTCAAAGTTGGAAATAGGACTTGACATTTTTTGGCCTGTGTAGACTTGACCCTGAAGAAGCACATGGCAAATGAAGAAAGTGTAAGATGACAATTTCTGGAATTAGACACTTAGAAATAAATCAACTGTACCTGCTAAAAAAGTTTCCTCTAAGTAAGTAGAATTTCAAGAATGGAGAACATTCAACAGGTAAAAGGTGGCAGTTTGTGTATCAGGCAGCACCAGGAAGGACCGGCAGGGAATATCAGTGTCAGGAGCACCCCAACAAGCAGAGTGAGGGACAACCAGGAGTCTATCTCCGGACAGTACTCTCATGCCCAGACAGATAGTCCCAGGGCAGACTTCAAGTAGGCAAATACCTCAGACAGAGGCTTCAGGGCTTCCTGGGAAGATGGGCACAAAGAAAGAGGGATGGGACAGGGTGGTTAAGATGAGGATCAGGGGCAGGGAACAACACACAGACAAAGGGTAATACTTTTCCCACAAAGTAGGGTCAGAACATGGGAATAAATCCAGCCGGTAGAAAAGGTCCATGACGTCAGAGGTCAATGACTAGAGGGGCTGACTTGTTAAATCCCTCAGCAGTTACTTGGAGCATCTATGAAAGGGATGAATCCATCTGCCTATTGGGAATAGCAGTCACTGAGACTCAGATAGAGATAGACACATGGGCAGGATCGAGGTCTGGATGAAAGACAGGGTTGGAGGAATAAACTTTAGGCAGAGCCTGACAGCAGCCTGGGATGTTTGTGTGATCCATACATATTGCTAACAATAGCTAGGCATTATTATTATTATTATTGAGACAGAATCTCACTTTGTTGCCCTGGGTAGATTGCCATGGCATCATAGCTTATAGCAACCTCAAACTCTTGGGACCAAGGATCCACTTTCCTCCGCTTTCCTGGGAGATAGCACTACAGTCACGTGCTGCAACAACTGGCTAGTTATTCTATTTTTAGTAGAGAAGGGGTCTTGCTCTTGCTCAGGCTGGTCTCGAACTCCTGAGCTCAAGCAATCTACCTACGCGTTGGCCTCACAGAGTGCTAGGACTACAGGCATGAGCCATTGCACCCAGCCTCTTTTTGTTTCTATCTTATCCATAAAGATGTAATAATAGAATCTTAGATTTCTTGTTTTACACAAAAGTAAAATTTCTTCCACTTTAATATTCACTAGACAATTTTTATGCATTGTCCTCTATACATGGGGGAAATGGTGAGCCTGTTAAAATAAGAAATACCCTCAAGGCAGATGAATCTAACCAAGCTACATGTATAGACCCCTGCCAATTGCAGTGCTGGGTAATGTGCATGAGACTGTTATACAATGATACAGATAATTTCTGATGAGCATCTAGTTATGTGTTGATCCGTTCGATACTTTTTACCAAAGAGAAATGTGGGGAGATTTTTATATAACTTTTATAAAACAATGCTTGAAGGAAACTCTGCACCAGATTTCATGACATCATCTTTATGTAGTTAGCAGCTTATGTAATAAAGTCCTATTGCAGTTGTTTAGAGAAACTGGAAATTAGTTTCCAGACTCCATCTAATTAATTATAATTTTTTTATTGTATTAAAGCATATTAACATTTACCATTTTAATAAGTTTTAAACATGCAATTCAGTGGCATTAAGTACATTCACATTGTTGTGCAACTGTCACCCAATATCCATCTCCAGAACTCTTTCGTTATCACACACTGAAACTGCCAATCAAACTCTTCATTCTCTTCTCTCCTCGCTCCTGATAATCACTATTCTCACTGCATCTCCATGAATTTGACTGCTCTAGGTACCACATGAGTGGAATCGTGCCGCATTTATCTTTTTGTGTCTGTCTGTCTTATTTCCCATTGGATCAGGTTCTCAAGGTTCATCCATGCTGTAGCTTGTATCAGGATTTCATTCCTTTTAAAGCTAAATAATACTCTATTGCATGGATATACTTATTTTGCTGGTTTATTTATCTGTTGATGGATAAACAACATTTGGGTTGTTCCCCACCCTTTGGCTATTGTGAATAATGCTCCTATGACCACTGATACATAAATACCTGTTCTAGACCCTGCTTTAAATTCTTTTTCATACATCCAGAAGTGGAATTTCTGGTTCAAATGGTAATTCCATGTTTACTTTTTTGAGGAGCCACCATACTGTTTTCCACAGTGGCTCCCTCATTTTGTATTCCATGAGCCACACATGTGGGGTCCAATTTCTCCTAGTACTCGTCAACACTTGTTATTTTCTGTTTTTTATTTCTATTTTCTATTTTTTGATAATAGCCATTCTACTGTGTGTGTGTTCACTGTGTTTTTGATTTATATTTCCCTAAGGATTAGTGATGCTGAGAATTTGTCATGTGCTTATGGACTATTAATATATCTTCTATGGAGAAATGTCTACACAAGTCCTTTGCCCACTTTTAATTATGTTGTTTGGTTTATTGTTGTTGAGTTCTGGGAGGTCTCTCTATATTTTGGGTAGTAATTCCTTACCAGATACGTAATTTGCAGACGTTTTCTCCCATTATGGGTGTTGCCTTTTTACTCTGTTGATAGTGTCCTTACATGCACAAAAGATTTCAATTTTGAAGTATAATTTATCTGAGTTTTTTGGTTGTTTTTGTCTGTGCCTTTAGTGTTGTAAACCAAAAAATTATTGCCAAATCTAGTATCATGAAGCTTTCCTTCTATTTTCTTTTCTAAGAGTTGTATAGTTTTATGTCTTATATGTAGGTCTTTGACCCATTCTGTATTAAGTTTTTGGTATGATATCAGGTAACAGTGCAACTTCATTCTGTGGCGTGTAAATATCCAGTTTTCTCAGCACCATTTGTTGAAAAGATTGTCCTTAGCTGGGTGCCATAGCACAGTGGCCATGCCCCACACACCAGATGTGGAGAGCTCGAACCTTGCCTGGGCCCGATTAACAATAAGTAAATAAATAAATAAAATTTTTTAAAAAAAGGAAAGAAAAGACTGTCCCTTCCCTGTTGAATTGTCTTGGTACTTTTTTGAAAATCATTTGATCAATGTGAGTGTTTATTTCTGATTTCTATAGTCTGGTCCATTGGTCTGTACATCTGCCTTTATGCCAGTACCATGCTGGTTTTATTACTATAGATTTGTAAAAAGTTTTGAAATCAGGATGTGGTAGGCCTCCAACAATGTTATTTTTCAAGGTTATTTTGGTTATTTCAGGTCCCTTGAGATTCTGTGTGAATTTTAGAATGGATTTTTCTATTTCTGCAAAACCTTCATTGGTATTTTGATAAGGATTTCATCGAATCTGTAGATCACTTTGTGT
This sequence comes from Galagoides demidoff, assembly GCA_963574575.1. Taxonomy (NCBI): domain Eukaryota; kingdom Metazoa; phylum Chordata; class Mammalia; order Primates; family Galagidae; genus Galagoides; species Galagoides demidoff. The sequence goes on from CAUYQV010040665.1 coordinate 24,797, forward strand.
AGAACTGATGTTTAATTAATTTTTATGTAATAATCACAACAATAAAAATTTACTGAGTGTTTACCATGTGCTGAAAATTCTGCTAAGCACTTCACATCTAATTGGATTTCTATAACATTAAGAGTAGGAAGTAAGGCTGAGTACATTTGATACTTTTTCTTCCATTCTTGAGATACTTTGCTAAGAAAAATATGTGCCAGTTCCATCCACGTAAACATGTGAGAGGCAAAGTCTCCATCTTTCTTTAAGACTGCATAATATTCCATGGTGTACATATACCACAATTTATTGATCCATTCATGGGTCAATGACCACTTGGGCTTCCACGACTTAGCAATTATGAATTGGGCTGCAATAAACATTTTGGTACAAATATCTTTGTTATAATGTGATTTTTGGTCTTCTGGATATATATCTACCTTTCTTATGAAAGCTATAACCCAATTGTGGCCCAAGCAGTGTAGCAGCCCGATAGCTTATGGCTAGGAGGAGTAAGAGTTATAAGAAATACCTGTAACGGAACACCTTGGTGAAAAGGGCATGGGGAGAGATTTAGTACTAACAAGCATGAGAGAGCTCGCGAGATGAAAGCATTGGTGAATTGACAGTCTCTACACCTGTGGTGGTGAGAGGCACGAGCTCAGCCTTATATTAGGCTGGAGGCGCAGGCAGTCGGGAGCATGCGCATTCTATCACGGACATGCTGACTCTGACTCTGTCTCCTCTCCT
>CAUYQV010040668.1:0-23143 GCA_963574575.1 Galagoides demidoff
AATAACTGAGAAAATGACATGAAGGCTGTGTTGATCAGTTTGATGGAAGTATTTCGGATTGCATGTGAAAACCCCACACTGTACCCCAGAAGTGCATTAATGTACATAGTTACCATTCAATAAAAAAAAAAAAAAGAAGAAAAATTTCTTGTTGCCTAGTATTCTTGGTGCTTTATTTTTTTTTTTCCAGACACAGTCTCACTCTGTTGCTCAGGCTAGAGTGCCCCAGTGTCATCATCGCTCACACCAACCTTAAACTCTTGGGCTCAAGCTATCCTCTTGGTTCAGCTTCCCCAGTGGCTGGGATTACAGGCATGCACCACCATGCCCAGCTAGTTTTTCTACTTTTAGTAGAGATAAGGTCTTGCTCTTCCTTAGGCTGCTCTCTACCTGAGCTCTCTACCTGTCTTGGCCTCCTAGAATGCTAGGACCACAAGTGTGAGCCACCACTCCAGGCCTGTGCTTTACTCAAGGCAATCCTATTTGACCTTTCCCACTAAAAGTTTTCTTAAAAATGGATTTTATTGTACTGACCCACTGGTGGGAGGAAGCCTACTACAGGTTCTACAGCTTCTTGGGGAAAGTTCTGAGAACCCCTCACAATATTTTCCACATACTCCTCCTCTTTTTGCTTACTCCTTTATCTTGATTGAATACAACCCCTAATAGTTTCTGGGCAAGGCTACTTAAAAGAGAAAACATTAATTTAAACTGAAATTTAAATCTGAAAATCCCTTTATTCTACCACAAAATTTGGCTGAGTATAGACTTCTAGATTGAAAATAGCCTTTCCCTAAAGTTCTAAACACATTGATTCACTGTTTTCTAGCTTCCGGAGATGCTGTTGAGTCAACATTGCTACTTTTATTCCATGGTGCTCAGAAATTTCTCTATGATGTGCCCTGAGTGATGTGATCTATTTTTATTGATCCTATTAGTTACTCCATGAGCCCTTTCCATCAGGAAACTCATTTTGTTCAGTTCTAAAAAATGGTCTTGCATTATTTCTTGGATAATTTCATTTTTTACCATTTCTATATTCTCTCTGTAAATGTTATCCAGGTGTTGGACATCCAAGTTTGACCCTCAAATCATTTTTTGTCCCTATTTTCCATTTTTTGTCTTTTTATTTTAGTTTCCAAGAGGTCTTCTCCAATTTATATTCTAACACTTCAATATTTTGTCTTACTTTTAATTTCCAAGAACTTATTATTTCTTAATATTCTTCTTTAACCAATTTATTCATAAAATGCTGAATAGCCTCATTTCTCTATGAAATAAGGCTTCTTAAAATCTCCTTTGGTTTCTGGCATTGTTTCTATTTCTAGTAAGTTTGCCTTTTCTGTCCTATTGTTTTTACCTTTTTCCTCAGTGTCTTATCACTCTTTATCTCCTGTTATATGTAACAGTAATATACTAAGAAGCTGTTTGGAAGTTCTGTATACATGAATAGTCACTGTTGTGTGGTACATTTCCCTTTAAGTTCATAAAGACTTTTGACTGGGGTTATCCAAAGTGTCACTCCACATTTTCACTGGGATTCCCCAAAATGTCAGTATTTTTTGGTGTTTTTTATTGGAAAATTTAAGTTCCATAGACTGAAACAGTCCAATTTCCTATAAGGTGGTATAAGCCTGGGTGTCAGTATTCTGGGACATATGAGAGATATATAGAGAGATCAAAAGACTGAAGCATTTGACATGCAGATTTTATATTCTCATTTTTAATGTGGCAACTTACCCCAGTTCTTACTAATATAAACTTTTCTAGCAAGAAAAACCTCCAGTCTTCTACAAGCATTGTTAAAAGGAAATTACTTCATAAGTGAACGTAAGAGGAGGGGCTATATACTCCTTGTACCACTGCCAATCTATCTTTCTATTTTCATGCCTACCCACCACCCCTGTCTCTAGAAATTCTTGATGCCTCTAAATCCTAAGACTTTCTGAGGTTCTGCAGCATGAATTGCCTTGCTTTTCATTGGCTTCTCCCCAATTTCAGGCTTAAGTTTCAGTATTATCTGCACTGCTAAATCAGTAACCACCTGTCTAACTGCTTTCCAGCTTACAAAACTCGTGTTGACATTTCTCTTCTACTGTCATCTCCTCTCATGTTCTCTTTGTCCTTTTGGATCATAAAGTCATAAAGACTTTAAAAAAATTCTTTGCAGCCAGGTTAGTGAGGTTTTAGGAGTGAGTGGGGATAAATGTATTTGTTTAATTGGCTATGCCTACCTGGAGGTGCCATCATTCATTCTAATAGGTGTATGGTATTCTATAGTATATATGGAACAAACAGTGATACATGTACAAGATATTTAATATTTGTTAGCACCTGCGTCTAAGCCAATTGGAATGGGCATCAGTCATGCAGTAAAATATGACCCTGAAGCCCCTGTTATACAAGGGTTAAGCCTTTAGTTGCTACAGTGTGTGGCAGTTCAAGGTATCCTGGGTAAAGGACCAAGATGGACAGGTGCACTCAGTGTGCAAAATCAAGGCAGAAACTATTAAGTTCATGGAATTATTTCAGTCTTTTGCCAACTATTTTACCTGCATTGTGCATGCTGGTAAAATATCAACCAGGCATGTGCCAAAATCTATTTAATCAAGTCTTTATTGATTGCCATTTATATTATTTCTAATTTTTGTTGATTTTGCAACAATGTATGCATGGCAGTCTTGAACATATCTCTTTCTGGACCTTTGAAACTATATCTGTAGCGTTGCTTTGCAGTAGTACATTTTCTTCATCAGTTACCTTGAAAACAATCAATGGAAATTAAAGTTAATATTTTTTAATATAATCTATAATTTAGATTAATTTGACCTATTCATTTTAAAAAGTTGGTTTGGAGAATTCTGTTCCAGGGTAAATTGAACAGATATATTTTTCTCTATTCCTCTTCTGAGACCAACAAAGACTCTGGAAATTATATATAAAACAAACATAAGAAGTCTCTGAGAGGTAGATGGAAGAAGTCAGAATGGCTAGACCCAGGGAAAGAAATAATGACATGATGATGAGTTCGCTGAGTCACTTTTTTATTTCTTTGCCTCATACACCCTAGGTATGGAACAGAGGAAAATTGCAATTCAGAAATACCAAGTGGCACAGAAAATAAAAAGCCAGAACAAAAGCCTGTTATCCTTAACCAAAGGAAAAGACAAGGACAAGCCCAGCAAGAGAGAAAACATTTCGACAATATTGGCTCTATTAGAGGTCAACACTAGAGATTTAAAACTGTTTTCACCACTTACCCATGGTAGCAAAGGCCAACTGGGGAGTGAGACTCCTATCCTTGCTAGACTGTAACAAAGCGCCCAAATGCCTTCTATAGTGGTGCTGCAAAAGACCAATAGAGAGCCAGAACTTCATCTCTGGAAGGCAGTAAGACCCCCTCTCTAGGCTGCAGTGTTAGTGCAGATCACATGGGGATTCTGGACTTCTCTCACATAGCAGTAACTAGGAGTTTCATCATATGGACACTGTGGGTGGTATGAGAGGAAGCCTAGTTAAGGCTCTCACCGCTTCTTTTTCTTTGCAGTTTTTTTTTTTTTTTACTGGGGCTGGATTTGAACCCACCACCTCTGGCATATAGGGCCGGCGCCCTACTCCTTTGAGCCCTCACCACTTTTCAACAGTAATGAAGTCTGCCTGCTCCTCTTCCCTGGCTCCATGATATCAGCGTAGGACATTTGGGAAGCAGCAACAAGGAATTCCTACCCCTCCTAGTTAGGGAGGTATCAATAGAGACTTAATGGGGAGCTGGAACTCAGACCTTAGCCCAGAAGTAATAAGGAACCACACATCCTGTTGTAAATGTAAATGTAAACCAAAGAAAGAACCTACACTTCTACTCCCACCTGGCAGTAACAGGATGGAAATCCCTTCTTCTCCATATTTGGCTGGTGTTAGAGCACGCCAGTTAAAGCCTAGGGTTTAAATAGTATCCAAAGTCTCATAACACACACAAAAATTCCATGTTTCAATAGAAAATTACTCACCGTACCAAGAATTTCATCTCAAACTGAATGAAAAGGGACCATCAATAGATGCCAATAGGTATGAAGGATATGTTAGAATTATCTAACAAATATTTTAAAGCAAATATCCTAAAAATCCTTGGAAAATAATGATGAACACATGTGTCAACAAAGAGGTAAAGCCTATATTCTTGAGCCCAGGAGTAGTGAAGAGCCTGGGTGATGCAGTGAGTCTGTATTTCAAAACAAATTAAAAAGGAAATAAAAAAAGAATAAAAGCATGTAAAAAAAAAGAACCAATGAATCAAATTGAACTTTTTTATTGATTCATAAATATACATTAATGTGTTCATGGGTACAATGTGATAATTTTATATACAATTTGGAATGAGTCTCACTTTGTTGCCCTGGGTAGAGTGCTGTCACATCACAGCAACCTCAAACTCCTGGGTTTAAGCGATTCATTTGCCTCAGCCTCCTGAGTAGCTGGGACTACAGCTGTAGCCTGCCGCAACTCCTGGCTATTTTTAGAGATGAGGTCTCGCTCTGGCTCAGGGTGATCTCGAACCTGTGAGCTCAGGCAATTCACCTGCCTCAGCCTACCAGAGTGCTAGGATTATAAGCATGAGTCACTGTTCTGGGCCTCAAGTTAAACATTTTTTGAGACAGAGTCTCACTCTGTTGCCCAGCCTGGAGTGCCATGGCTTTAGCCTAGTTCACAGCAACCTCAAACTCCTGTGTTTATGTGATTCTACTGCCTTAACCTCCCAATTACCTGGGGCTATATATTTTCTCACCACCGTGTCTGGCTAATTTTTCTATTTTTAGTACAGGCAGGGTCTTACTCTTGCTCAGGCTGGTCTTAAACTCCTGAGCTCAGGTGATCCACCTGCCTTGGCTTCCCAGAGTGCTAGGATTATAATGTGAGCAGCTATACCCAGCCCAAATTGAAATTTTTTGAAAAAAGCAGTAACCAAAATAAAAAGCTCAGTGGACAGGTTTAAGAGAAGAATTGAGGGGGCAAAATATGATGTGAACTTGATGATACAATAATAGAAATTATCCAGTGTGGACAACAGAGAGAAAATAGACTGAACAAAATGAACAGACCCTCAAGAACCTTTGGAAATTGAACAAAAGATCTGACATTCCTGTCATCAGAGTCCCAAAAGGAGAGGAGAAAGAGAGTGGATTAAAAAAAATCAAAGAAATCATGATTGGAAAGTGTTATAAAATTTGGTGAAAGACACGTTATAAATAAATCAGTCTTTTGATGCTGTGGCCAAAGCTATGAGTAAGCTTAGACTTCAGAAGAGACTTGTATCCAGTTGTCCTCTACTGTGGCAAAAAGAAGGTCTAGTTGGACTCCAGTGAGTCCAAATTTTGATGAACAGATCTGGAATCTGATCAAAAATGGGCTAATGGTCCTCAAGGCCATGATTGTTCATTCCCAAGCATAATACTGGAAAAACACATTGGCTCACTTGAAAGGCAGGCATATGGGCATAGATAAGTGAAAGGACACAGCCAATGTGCAAATACCCAAGAAGGTAACATGGATGAGGAGGATAAGGATTCTGTGTTGGTTGCTTAGAAGATCCTGTGAATATAAGAAGATCAACTGCCACATGTATCATAGCCTGTACTTGAAGGAGAAGGGGAATGTGTTAAAAAAACAAGTGGATTCTCCTAGAATACATCCACAAGCTGAAAGCAGACAAGCTCACAAGAAGATCCTGGTTGATCAGGCTAAGGCCCACAGGTTTAGGACCAAGAAATTACACAAGGGCCATCAAGAGTCTTGTCTGTACAAAGGGCCTTTGTGATAATAGATCATTCATTCAAATAGAATAAGCCTTCATCTGAAAATCAAATGATCAAAATGGAATCCAGAAAGATTTTTTTTCTATTACTTTTTATTCCAGAAAGCAGCACGCAGGAAGGCAAGAAAAGAGAAGCAGAGAAATAAGAAACAGAAGAAATAATTGGAAAATAAGTAATAAAATGAAAATATAAGCCTTAACATATCTATTATTACCTTAAATGCAATTGGCCTAAACACACCAATCAAAAGGCCAAAATTTCAATAGTGGATGTACCATATGGTTCAATTATATGTCGTTGACAAGGAACTCACTTCAAATTCAACACTGTAGGTAAGATAAAAGAAAAGGATTGAAAAAGATATTTCATGAAAATGTAAATCAAATGTAAAATACAGTAGTTATATTATCATTAGATAAAGTAGACTTCAAAGAAAAGAAAATTACTAGAGACAAAGAACAGCATTACATCATGGTATTAAATAAAAGGGTCAAACTTCCAAGAAGATATAATGATTCTAAATGTGTATGAAACAACAGAGTCCCAAAGTACATGAAGTAATAGCTGACGGAGCTGTTAAAAGACATGGATATATCTGTCATTATAGTTGGGAAATTCAAAACCCCAGTCTCAGCAATGAATACACCTGCTAAACTGAAATAAACTGAAAATACAAAAGGACATGGAGTATCTAAAGAAACTATCAACCAGCATCTAATTGACATTGACATATACATTGAACAGTCTACCCCCAAATGGCAGATTGTACATTCTCTTTAAGCACACCTGGAACATTTGCTAAGATAGAAAACAGCTTAATTCATAAAATAGGCCATAAGAAGGATAAAAGATTTGAAATTGTATAGAATATGTTCTCTGAACATAACAAAGGTAAACTAGAAATCAATACCAAAAAGGCCAAAGAAAAATCATTCAACACTTGAAAATAAAATAATACATATGTAAATAATCCATGGATCAAAGAGGAAACCTCAAATGGAATTTAATGTATATATATGTGGCTGAATGAAAAGAGGAAAGATTTTAAATCAATAATCTAAGTTCCTCCATCAGGAAATGAGAGAGAAGAGATAAAAATAAACATAAGGCAAGCAGAAAAAAAAAGAAACAGTAAAGGTAAGAGCACAGATTTATTAAATTGCAAATAAGAGAATAATAAAGAAATTCATGAAATAAAAAGGTATTTCTTTGAAAACATCAATTGACAATTCTCTAGCAAGACAGACAAAGATAAAAAGGGAAAGTATATGTATTATCAATATCAGGGATGAAACAGAAAGTATCACTAAAGATCCTGTAACCATTTCAAAAATCATAAAGGAGTTAGAAAATGAGCCCGTTTCTTGAATACCACAAGCTTACCAAATCACAACCAAGGTGAAATAGGTAATCTAAATTATCCTTTAACCATTAAAGAAATTCAATCCATGATTCAAAAAAACTCTTCAAAAAGAAAGCTCCAGTTCTAAATTGTTTCACTGGAGAATTCTATTAAATATTTAATGATTAAAGACCAATTCTGCATCATCTAAACAGAGGACAAAATTGGAATTCATACTATGAAGCTGGTATTACCCTATTACTAACACCAGACAAAGAAATCACAAGGAAAAAAAATCTATGGACTAATGTTCCTATGAATATAGATGTAAAAATCCTCAACCAAATACTAGCAAACAAATCTAGCAACGTATAAAAAGGATTATAAACCATGGCCATGTGGGTTTTATCCCAAGACTGCAAATATGTTCAATATACAAATGGAAATCAATATAATATACCATATTAATAGAAGATAGGACAAAAACACCTGATCATCTCAGGGGACACAGAAAAAAGCATTGACAAAATTTAACACCCATGCCCGATAAAAGCTCTTAGAAAAATATAGTGGGAAACATCCTCAACTTGATGAAGAGCACATTTATAAATTGTACAGCTAACATTATATGTAATAGTGAAAGACTGAATTCTTTTTTACCCTAATACCAGAAACAAAGGTAAGGATGATCATTCTTATCACACTTACCCAACAAAGTTCTGGAAATTCCAGACAATCCAATAAGGAAAGAAAAAGAAATAAAAGCTATACATATAAGAGAGAAAGACAAACATCTATCTCTACTTGAAGATGACATGTTTATTTATGTTGAAAATCTCAGGCAGGAAAGAGTGGCTCATGCCTGTAATCCTAGTATTTGGGAGGCCAAAGTGGGAGGACTGGTTCATGTCAGGAATTCTAAACTATCCTGGGCAACATAGTGAGACCCCATCTCTACAAAAAAATATTTTAAATGTAGCCAGGTATGTTGACACATGCATAGTCTTAGTCAGGAAGCTGACTCAGGAAGCTGAGGCAGGAGTATGGCTTAAGGCCAGGAGTCTAAGGCTGCTGTGAGCTATCATCATGCCACTGCACTCCAGCCTGGTCAACAAAGCAAGACTTTACTTCCAGTGAAAAAAAGAAAAAAAAAAACAAAACAAAAGAAGAAATTCTTTAAAATCTCAGGGAATATACGAGAACTCCTAGAATTAATAAGTGAGTTTTGGGAGTTTTCTGAACCTCTTTTTGTTCTGAAGGTTTCCCATTAAAACAAATAAAATTAATAAGTGAGTTTAGCATAGTCTGAAGCTAAAGACAAGCATATAAAAATTAATTGTGGCAGCGCCTGTGGCTCAAAGGAGTAGAGCACTGGCCCCATGTGCCGGAGGTGGTGGGTTCAAACCCAGCCCCAGCCAAAAACTGCAAAAAAAAAAAAAAAGTAAAAATTAATTGTATTTTTATATACTAGCAATGAATGTATGGATGCCAAAATAAAAAAAAAACTAACAACATGTGCAATCAAAAGTGAAGTACCTGTGTGGATGGAAGTCTCACATAGTGAATGAGTGCATTCTTTCCAAGATAATATACAGACTTAATTCGATATCTGTCAAAATTCCAGGAATTGAATTGTTTATAGATATAGACAAGATTATTCTAAAATTTACATGGGAAAGATAAATAACTAAAATAGCTCAACAACTTTGAAAAGAAGAGTAAAGTGGGATGATCAGCCTGTGTGATTTAAGGACTTATAGCTACCATAATTGAAGTTGACTAGTATGGCTGGATGCAGAGACACATAGATCAATGTGACAGAATACAGAAGCTGGAAGTAGACTCACAGAAATACGCCCAATTGGGTTTTGAGAAAGATGCTAAAGCAAATACTTAGAAGAAAAAATAGCTTTGCTGGAGCAATTGCACATCCATCGTGGGGGGAAAGTGAGCCCTGAACCAAACCTAATAGCTTATTTAAAAAAATAGCTCCAAATGGGTCACGGATTTAAACACAAAATCTAAACTTTACAACTTTTACAGAAAAGTAAAAGAGAAAATCATTGATGTCAGGGATAGGCAAGAATGTTTAGATACGACACAAACAGCACAATCCATAAAAAGAAAACTGATACATTAGACTTCATCAAAATGTAAAACTTTTGATTTGCAAACAATCCTGTTAAAGAAGTTGAAAATGGGATGGTGCCTGTGGCTCAAAGGAGTAGGGTGCCGGCCCCATATACCAGAGGTGGCGGGTTCAAACCCAGCCCTGGCCAAAAACTGCAAAAAAAAAAAAAAGGAGAAGAAGAAGAAGAAGTTGACAATGAAAGCAACAGACTGTGAGCAAATATTTACAAACCACATATTTGCAAAGAACTCTCAAACCCCAACATTAAGAAAAACAGCTAGAAATAGACAAAAGACATGGATATAAAGATGGGAAATAAGCATGTGAAAAAGTTCAACATTATTATTCATTAGGGAAATGCAAATAAAACCGTTAGATTACATATCATTACACACCTATCATAATGGCTTAAAAATATATGACACCAAATGATGGTGAAGATGTGGAGAAACTAGTTTACTTGTACGTTGCTAATGGGAACATACAATGATAGAGCTACTTTTTAACACAGCTTGGAAGTTTCTTTAAAAAATATGGAACTACAACATGGCTTAGCAGTTGCACTCCTGGGCATTTACATCAGAGAAATAAAAACTTATAGTCACAAAAAAAACATGTAGGAACATTACATCAGCTTCATTTGTAATAGTACAAAACCGGAAACGATAACCTTCAAACCGTGGTACAACCATACCATGGAACGCTAAAGCACCAATAAAAAGGAATGAACTATTTATATATGCAGCAACCTGGGTGAATCTCCAGAGGATTATGATGAATGAAATAAGCCAATTCCAAAAGAGTATATACTGCATGATCCCATTTATGCCATGTTTTAGAAGTGATACAGTGGTAGAAATGGAGGACAGAAGAGTAGTTGCCTCTATTTGAGGAGTGGGTTGATTAAAATGGCAGCATGAGAGATTGTGGTGATAGAATTATTCTGCACCTTGACTGCATCAATGTCAATATTCTGATCTTAATACTATGCTATCCTTCCACAAGATGCTACTGTTAGAAGAAACTAAAGGATATATAGGATTTCTCTGTACTATTTCTTATAGCTGTATGTGACTATCTCAGAATAACAAATAAATTTAGTTTTAAAAAATCTCCCCAGAGCAGATTCTCTTTGCTGTAGTTAGACAACCTAAAATAATGCATTTTATTTACCCAAGTGTAAGGAGGCAGTAAAATTGTTGCATTTGGTTGGTGGTGGGGAATACAACAGGTGCCATTACTGCAAGTAAATTTCTCTTGCCTACACGAATATTTAACACACAGGCATGTTTAAGAGGGCCATACTTTAATTTTTTCTCTCATTAATTTATTGAATGGTAACTATGTACATTAATGCACTTCCGGGGTACAGTGTGGGGTTTTCACACACAATCCGAAATACTTCCATCAAACTGGTTAACACAATCTTCATGTCATTTTCTCAGTTATTGTTTTAAAACGTTCACATTCTACTCTTAGAAAGATTCACTTGTACCCCTATAAGATAAACTTCAGAAGTGATCCCTCCAATCCCCCTCCAAGAGGGTTATAATTTAAAATTATGAAATACTTGAAAACTCTACCTTCCAACAATCGAGATCTGGTTAAATAAATTAGAGCATTGTATATTGTCTGATGAATAATTTATAACCCCCAAAATCCACATTTTCAAGGGATATTTTATACAACGTGAATAATGACCGAGATCAATGGTCAAATAAAAATTAAGTTATAAGTCTATACAACATGATTGCAATTTTGTAAAGCCAAAATGGGAATATACTTATTTAGCCATGACTGAAAATATACAGGGTGGTCATAGAGTTTCTGTGCAATTTAGATAATATTGCACACAAACTTTATGGCCACCCTGTATTTTAAAAGGCACTAAATGTCTCTTTCCCAAACTTTCTACAATAATAATATATGACTTCCATAAACAGAGAAGAGTTGTTTAAATTTTAAAACTATTCTAATTTTTAAAATTTATTTGTTTATGAATTAAAAAGAGGATCTTGCTTTGTCGGCCAGACTGGAGTATAATGCCTCAATCACAGATCACTTTAACCTCCAACTTCTAGGCGTAAGCTTTTCTTTCTCCTCTGTTTTCTAAAGTGCTGGGATTGCAGTCATGAGCCATATCTGGTCAAAACTATTTTTATAAAGAGTTCTTCCAGTCTAGGTAAAAAAAAAATGCCGAAGCTGTCTTTGTAATGAAAACCTCCGGTAAACCAGTTACTTAGAAAATCATACTTTTCAGCTACTTGGGAGGCTGAGACAAGAGAATCACTTGAGCCCAAGAGTTTGAGGTTGCTGTGAGCTGTGAAGCCATAGCACTGTACCCAGGGTGGCATAATGAGACTCTGTCTCACAAAAAAACAAAAAGGAAGAAAGAAAAAGAAAATCATACTTTCATACTGATGGAAAATAAACAGAATTCCTTGAAATTGTTGTCAAAGTAGAAATAGTACAAAATTAAAGTATGGCCTGCTACGTATTAAAATAAGCAGAATTCTATGTATAAGTCAATAGTTATATATTCATATAATTGTATAGAAATATGTCAATTTCTGTGAAACACAAACATAAATGAAATTTGTATCTACTCTCAGATTCTTGGCAATACATTAATTTTTTTAAAAGGAATTAGCAAAGAGCAACAAGCATGAACTTTTAGAGCAAGAAGCTCTGCTTTCTAGTCTCTGGGTCACCACCTTTTAGTAGTGCGATTCAGGTCAATTATTTTCTCTGACCTCTCATGTTTCATCTGTAAAATGGAGAAATTAATAATTTCTTCCTTAAAGGTTCTGATGCATATCTAATTAAATAATGCACGTCAAAGATCCTGCAACTTTTTAACTCCTATATTCACTGTGCCTCAAACAGCTTCTCCTGCTTTATTTAGTGAATCCCTGAATTCACATTGCTGATTGGAATTCTGGATTCAGACAATACACCTATGGGAAATATTTTGTAGACTGTTATTTATGTTTCAATTATATAAGTGTTCTGAAGTGGCCTCTCTAGTCTTTCCATTGGGAAAAAAAAAACGTTCTAAAACAATTTGTCTGAAAACTGCTTGTGTGATGACATTGGGTTATTTTGATACTACCACTTTGCCTCCTTTCTATTAGGATCGCTTGCAGTTTCACAGACAGAATTGTGCATTTTTTAGGGTTTCCTAATTTAGGTGCCGTGTTTGTTGATTTCCAACTTAGCATCTCACTCAGACCTGATTGATGGCCATTCCAAGTGGCCTTCCAAGCTGGGGAATGCCAGAGTTAAGAAAACAGCCATTATTCTTTTTTTTTTTTTTAATAAGCCTATTGAGTTGAATTGTGTTAAAGTATGAAGGACCCTCAAATAGATCTATCAATGAATATGATTTTTATGGGTTTGCTTGGCTGACCATGAAATTGTTCTTTTATATAAAAAATAGAGACAGAGGAAAGGATTTTTAAGACTATTCCAAAACAGCCATTTCACATGATAGTGTATAGGGCCTGGCTCTCCTTGGTATTGCAGTATTTATGTTATTTTTTTGTTTCATTTTCTAATTGGAGCTAAAAAGGTCTTGTGTCCATCCGGATGTGATGCCAGATGAGACTTTTTACTTTCCAAGTGCCCCAGAACATACTTTGGGTCGCAGAGGATGGAGAATTAAAAAAAAAGAAACTCATAAAAAGAATGGCTCCAGAGCAAGTGCCAAAGAATGAGAGGATTACCTTCTTTCTGTTGCGCTGAGGTCTGTTCACGCAGAATCATACCGTCCTCCTGTGTACCAGTGCCCTCTTGTGAAAGATGCGGTTATGGACACATATTTGTAGACTGTTTGCCTATTACGTCTCCGAAAACTAAAGAACACATACACCCCACCTTTGTTTCTCCCTTCCTTCTTTTCCTCGTTGCTGTTCTCTTCATGCATTTTCTGTCCCTCAGATCATGCCCATCCTCCTTTCTGTTATTAAATATACAGAAACATGAAATGGGCTGTGAAAGATTTGAAAAGTCTTCCTCGCCTCCCGCCAAAACCACAGAGATAATGGAAAACAGAATCGTTGGAATCCTAACACCATTTTCAGTCTCACCTCCATGGATTACAATTATGGTGAACGGAGAGGAAGGAGTTATTATCTGGGGACCAAAATAAAGTTACTGGTAACCTATGACATCAAGATTTATTACAGGCTGCTGAGCCAGATGTAAATCTGTAAAACTACTCCACAGGACAACATTTTTCTGAACTAAATGAGCCTTAGTTTTTGTCTGCGTAAAGGGGATGAAAATGCTAACACATAGTTAATAGTAATTAGGAGAGTAAGGTGTCAGATTCGGGGAAGACCTTAACGACCTTACATTTGAATCCAAGAAATGTACACTTGGCTTGCACACTATTGGAAATCACCAAACTTCCTTCTGGCAGGTTAGTTTTAAGAAAATTGGCATGATGGTGGTGTGTGGTCGGGATTAGAATCAGGAGACTAAGGACAGCCAGATGATTTGACAAGTCCCTATGATGGATGATGCTAATGATTGCTAACATTTATTGAGTGTTTTCTGTATCCTGGGCCCTCTACTAATCCTTTTTCTGTCTTTCCTCATGTATTAAATGATTCCTTCCTATGAGATGGGCGACATTTGTTATCTATGTTTTACAGATGATGAAACTGAGCAATTAAAAAATTGACCGAGTGTTCAACTAGTATGAGATCACCCAAGAAATGATCAGTAAGTAGCAGAGCCAGGATTTGATTCTAGACTGCTGGCTCCAGAACCCTCTTGTTTAACTACTGTGGTATACTGTCTCTACTGTGTCACTTGATAATTTCCCAGCACACCATCCACGTTCACCCTTTAGTATTACTTTAAAGATCATTTAACTATTTTCATATTTGCTGTGTAGAATGCTTATTCAGTTGTCTTACAAGACAATGGTGTCTTCAAGTTGTGATTTTTTTTTTCAGAGAGTTTAAGCTTTATCCCTCGAGTGTTAAAATAGAAGATTGTTTTGGGCAGCGCCTGTGCCTCAAAGGAGTATGGCGCTGGCCCCATATGCCGGAGGTGGTGGGTTCAAACCCAGCCCCGCCCAAAAAACTGCAAAAAAAAAAAAATAGAAGATTATTTATGGTAGAAATCATACTAAAACATACTGTAAGCTTCACAGACTTTGTAAAGAGGCTTTCTGAACATGATTGATTCAGGGTTTTTATAAATGTCAATTCTTTTACTGTGATCTACTAAACCTTTCGAAATTATTAAGGTTTGGAATACTGTAGGAACCTAAAGTGAATAACTTCTTTCTCTCTCTCTGTTTTTTCTTCTTCTGACTCTTTAACAGTGATTCTCTTCATTGTTAGTGAGGGCTTAGTTTCCTCTTTGGCTGTAAGTCCTTGAGAGCACTAACTACTAGGTATTTCTCGTCTCCTTCCTTGTGCTCTGCCATCTTGCTCTCTGATATCAGTAGGTTTAATGCTTGTATTTTGTGGCACTGATCCTCTTTCCCTCTACTTCTCTCTCCTCCTCTGGTTTTGCTCTGATCTCCCTTTTTTCCTTCTTACCTTTTTCCGGTTTGTTGTTAATGGGATTGGATTTTACTATCCAGGCTAATCTATGAGATACTCTTTTTTTCCAAGGAGTGAGTGCTGGAGCTGTTTGTGCGAAATTTGGCTCCCATTTCTCTGGTTTGTGACATCTCCATAAACATAAGACCTATAAACAATGTGCCTTTAACTCTTGGCTATTTTCATGATTTCTCTAATTTGGGGGTTCTGGTTTCTCTTATTTGGGGTTTGCCTTGAATAGCTGAGGTTCTAGCCAACTGAAACTGAGAAACCATAGCTCTGCTTCATTTCTAGAATAGAAAGTTTAATTCTGGCCTTTAACTTTGAAGGTTCGGAATTACGTTACCTTTAAATTTAATTATTTCCGTATTAATATCATGGCAATGTAGCTGATATATTCCAAATATCTGTATGGTAAATAATCTATTCTTTTAGATATTTTTAAAATATATAAGTTCCTGATTGTGAGATGATATTTTTAAAATTGTTGTTATGGTCACTCCAGAAATTTTTTAAAAACCCTCAAAAAACCCCCCCTCAATTTAAAAAATCCTCTGTCTATGGTTTTTATATAATTGAATGGGCTTCAGCTGATGTTTACTGTAATTGTTAGAAAATGTTTGAATCATACCCAACACAGTACTACATGAAATTTGTAAGGAACGTTGACTTTTGAAGAGACTTCTGTAGTACTCAAGATCTATTTGTAAAGAATCCGAGTTTAATTTAAAAGCAAAGGGAGAAAAGCAAATGAAACAAGTAACTGTGCTTCTTTGACACACAAGATTTTTTTTCTCATAAAGTAAAAGTATGTGTATTTATAGAAGCAAATACTTCTTAATAACATAACTGATTTTAAAAACTTGTTTTGCAATCCTAAAATTCATTATCTTTGCTCACTTAGATTTTAAAAAAGTTAGATGATGTCTTTCTGAGAATCTCTCTACTTCGGGTTTTGTTTTAAACTGAGAAATATTATCAAGCTCCATCTAAATTAAAGGTAGGAAAAAAGAAAGACTTCCTGTGCTTTAAACTTATTAGAAAACATAAAGCTATTTTATCGCTAATGGACTTTCTTCGACACAACTTTGCAAAATAGCCCTATCACTGCTCTGTTTTACAAGTTGTTTTTATTTGTACAAGAATCCTCAAGTGAGAAGGGGAGTATATTCCATTCTGTTTACGTTGCTCATAAATCAGGCGAGAAGACCCAGAGTAAATCTTCTCCTTCAGAGGAAGAGTTCTATTTGATAGGAGGAAATCTTTTAAAGCGAAATATACTTTCTGATTTATATATTCAATTGGAAAGGTGCCACTGCAACTAACCTCTGAAACTATTTTACCTGAAGAATTACCAAGAAGATAATAACTTTGTCAAGAATGATTTTTTTCCAGGAAATTGGATCACTTTAGAAAAATGAACAATACTATAAAGGGCGTGGGGGATGGTCCTGCGGAATTAAAACCTAAGACTATATCCACTGTGACTGGGTCAGCAGGGCAGTGGTGCTGGCCAAGTGTTATATTACCTTAAGGTCATTGTTACGGGTCATGAGGAGTTAACCTCCAACTGCAAGGCAGAAGCATGGTTGGATAGGCTGTGTCAATTACTGTGAATCTATGTAGTTGGATCACTTGAGTAAAATGATTTTGTCCTTAATCCCAGGAGCCCCAGTAGTATCTATGGACTACAGAGAGGTAGAGAGGATTGAGGACATAAAGTTAACACAGAAAATGTCCTTTAAGGCCCCAAGACTGGGGCTGTAGTTGTTCTAGCAACTAATTGCAATATAGATGGTTAGTATACTTGTAGCTCACTTGTCAACAATGATCTATTAATTACTAGTGGCTGTCTAGAACGTAGTGTTGAGAAGGACTACCTGGTTCATTGGGAAAGAAGGTTGAGATTACATAGCAACGCATGTCATAACTCTGAGAGGAGCAAGCAGTGTCTATTGGCCAAGTAGCTGGCATTCCTGAACCAGAACTTGCTGCTTTCTTCTCCTAGGCCCATTAGCTCCGTCCTGTCTTGCCTGACTTGCTCCTCATTGGTGTGCAGTCAGGTCCCTTCATCTTTAG
Organism: Galagoides demidoff; assembly: GCA_963574575.1. NCBI lineage: Eukaryota > Metazoa > Chordata > Mammalia > Primates > Galagidae > Galagoides > Galagoides demidoff. The sequence continues at coordinate 16,924 of CAUYQV010040668.1, forward strand.
TAGTCCCTTCATCTCCCAGTTTTTAGGACCAGGGTGAATTTTCCCTGTTAAAAATGAGGAGGCCCTAAGGGAATCCAACGGTGACAGAGCTTTTGAGACCAATGTACTTACTTTTCTGCTGGTTGATGCAGTTACCCCTTGGAAGTCGGACAGGAGTGGTGATCATATTGTTCTTTTCTTTTTGAATGCTCCACGGATTAGGAGACTGGCTTCTGATACCATGGCCCCACATTCTATCATGAGCCAGGTTGGTCACTGCCTTTCACTTCCAGTGACTTTTAACTCTCCAGACTACTCAGGTGGTAGATGGCCTCACTTATTTACTTGCCTGTATGTGTTCTTGAATGATTTTTTTTTTTTCCTAGCAGCAAGAACCTGCTCAGATCAGAATCAAGATCTCATTGACGGGCCAAACTTATATCCATTCTCTTGTCTGCCTTGCTCTGTGCTTTCAAGGCAGGAGGATCTCTGAGGCCCTAAGCACTAGTCCAGAGCTTTACCAGCTATCGTGTCATTTGTAGTCTGACCATGTCAGATACTTTTCTGCTTACTCAGACGTTGACTAACCATTTTCTTTCCTTAATCATTGGTATAGATATCTCCCAGTTTTAATTTCCATGTCTGTTTCTGGCCTACAATTCTGGTAGCTATGAATCGTTCACTTATGACTCATGGCCTCCTTCAACCTTTAATTTGTTCGTTCATTTAGGCAGTTAATTCACATTTTATGAAGATCTTTAGTCCTGGTTCCCCATCTTCTCTCCATGATGCACAATTTGACAGTGTCGACAACAAAAATCCCAGTCAGGTGAGTTCAGAGGTTGGTGTGAGGCCAGGTGAATGCTGGATGTAGACTGTCCTATGATGTCAAAACAGTGGCATGTCAACAGGAAATCAGGGTCTTCAGATGCCAGACTGGATCACTTAGATCAGAGTAGCAAGGCTACAAGCTCCTGCAATGACCTTTCGGCAGGCTGAGAATATCTTTGAATGGGAATCACACGTTTCAAACATGCATTCAACTAGAAAGACAGAGGGATGGAATAGCGAGAATAGGCTTATAGCTGCGGACCGGGAATGAATCAGTCATTCTTTAAAATGTAGAGCTGAGTACTATGGTGAAACCAGTTTATATACATGCTTATGTGTCCAAAATGTAATTTAAGAGCAAAAGGGACTTCAGGGATCATATAGCCCAATCTCCTAATTTTACAGATGAAGAAACCAAATCCCAGCTAGGTTAAGTGCCTTGTCCAAGGTCACATAGTTGGCTGGTGGCACAAGTAGGACTAGAAAGAACCCTGGTCATCTTACACGCATTCCTTTGCAGGAGCGTCTCTGTTTCTCCACAGTTGCATTGTTTTTAAATTATGAGGGACTCAGCTCACGTCAAAGGGCGAAGAACTAATTTCCTTCTGAATGAGATGAGGCAGTCACAGGGTTGCCCCCAAGAAAATTGAAAAATGATATATGTGACTTATTTCTTTGTTCCTTTCCATTCATGTCTCTGGATCAAGCGGCCATGGAAATTAGGAGATCAGTTGGAAGCAAGACAAGGCAATCCAATGGTTGCCGTGGAACACAGGGCATATACATCAGGGAAAGCAAACAAGCATCTGCTCATGGCTAGAGGGTAAACAAAAAGTTACATCTAGCTCTCTCAGTGGAGAGATGAACCAAGATTGCAGCTGTCAGAATCTTTGCTTCTAACTTGCTTAAAGCCAGTAAGATGTGGAAGCTGACTTTTCAGGGAGTGGACTCCTTCCTATTAAGTGCACCAACCTTGGTAGTGAGGGAGAAGGACAATTTGGAACAGATTCAAGCCTAGCTAGAGAATGTAGCGCTTCTTTAACAAAGGGAAAAGGAAGCATCCTGGGTGATTGGAGCTTTCCCTGGTTAATTGTGAAATTATTCATTTCTGGTCCTTTATTTAGAATCACTTGCAATCTGCATGGCTATTACTAAATCAGATCTGTGGGAGGAGTCTGTAGCTCAGTCAGCAGGGCACCAGCCACAGACACCTAGGGTGGCAGGTTTGAAGCCAGCCTGGGGGTGCTAACCAACAATGACAACTGCAACCAAAAAACAGCCAGGCATTGTGGCGGGCGCCTGTAGTCCCAGCTACTTGGGAGGCTGAGGCAAGAGAATTGCTTAAGCCCAAGACTTTGAGGTTGCTGTGCGCTGTGATGCCACTGAACTCAGCCAAGGGCAATTACTTGAGACTCTGTCCAAAAAAAAAAAATCAGATCTGCATACCTCATTTGTTTATTTTACTGTTGTTATGGTTGCTCTTTGTTCATTCTTTCAGCAATTATGCACGCTTATTCCACTTTAGCATTGTTCTTGATGCTGGAGATACAATGTGAAAATGAATCTCAGCTCCTAGTTTGGACAGGTTGCAGCCTAGTGGGGAGAGAGAGAGATGAGTGAGGAAAACAATAGAGTGTGATGGAGAATGTGATCCAAGTATTTTCAAGGTAATAAGGAATAGCAGAGGCAAGGCAGTTACTTAAGTGACGGACAAGAAAGACTTTCTGTAGAACTTAGGTTTGAATTAATCTTCAGGGAGAAATAAGAGCTGGGGAGTAGTGAAGGAAGAAATCAAAAAGCACAGTGCACAAAGGCAAGGAGGCCCAGATATTCTGCTGCATTCTGGGGACCCACAAAGAGTTCAAAGGGTGGAGGAATGAAAGAAGAATCTGAATAAGTAATCAGGGCAAGGGCTTTATATGCTGAAGATAGTTTAAAGTCAGTAAAGGATACTAAATGTCTGATTTTCTAAATATTCCTAAACTCCTCACTTACTGTAGAGGGTGATATAATGTAGCAGATAGATCCTGGTCATTGGAGTCAGATAGATCCACGGTCAGTCATTTCTTAACTTAGGGCCATGGGCAAGTTACTTAACTACTTAAATCCTGGTACTTTGTCTTTATAAGTAAGGACATTATTTCTGCCTCATGTTTATGGGGAAGAGTTAATAATATATGTGCATTTTGGCATGGATGTGGAGAGAAGGGAACACTTCTACATTGCTGGTGGGATTGCAAACTAACACAGCCTTGTTGGAGAGAAATATGGAGAATCCTCAAAGATCTAAAAGTAGGCCTTCCATTTGACCCTGTAATCCCATTACTAAGTATCCACCCGGAAGAACAAACATCATTATACCACAAAGACATTTGAGCTAGAATGTTTATTGCAGCTCAATTCATAATTGCCAAGTCACAAAAGCAACCTAAATGCCTATCCACTCATGAATGGATCAATAAACTGTGGTATACGTATACCATGGAATATTATTCAGCCACTAAAAAGATGGAGACTTTACATCTCTTATATTTACCTGGATGGAGTTGAAATACATTCTTCTTAGTAAATTATCTGAAGAATGGAAAAATAAATATCCAATGTACTCCAAACTAATGTGAAATCAATATATAAGCAATCAAATGCTAATAAGAACAATAAGATACTAATATAGTTGAGTTTGGGGGTAGAGGGAAGCAAGAGGGGGTGGGGGGACGTATGGCAGAAGGAGGGAGGGCATGAAGTGGGATCTCACTTAATGTGCACGTTGTGTATAACACGCTCCCTGGGTGAGGGGCTCTTCTACAAATGGAACTTTACTCTGGAAGGGAGAACAATGTAACCTACAAATTGTACCCTCGTATTAATTTGAAAAAATTAAAAAAAAAACTCAAGAAACCCCCCCCAAATAAAAAATAAATTAAAAAAATGTGCGTTCATCAAACATGGACCTAGTAGCTAATCAATATCCATCTTATACTCTCCTTCCTCTCTTCCTTCCTTCCTTTCCTCAAACTAAATCCTTCCTTTGTTCTCTCCCTGCCAAGACTCACTGTTTTTACAAAAATTGTGTTTTGTGTGACTTGACATTCTTGTTTGTTAAATAGATGACTTTTAGAAAGCAATTTTCACACATTCTTCCCTCAGAGTAGTAAATGTACCAGACCACTGCAATGTCCACAATGGCGTGGATGTGCTTGCCATTGCTGGGTGACATATTTCGATGATGCTGTCATAGACATGACACATTTTCATAATTTACTTGCCAAATATAAATGCAGGTGTGGTAGGATTGAATTCATCCTAGCCCACCCCCCATACCTATCAAATTATCAGAAGCCTGCCTTTTGGAAAAACAAAAAAACAAAAAACAAAAACAAAACTAGATTTGGGGGGCAGGGGCTTGATTTTGTTTCCAGTGTTACCATACGCAATTCTTTTGTTTGTGTTATGAAGATATCTCAACATTTTCTATATGTTTAAATGAATAGGTTATGTGTAACATATCATGCTCAGGTATAAACTGTCAAGATGCTAAAAATATTAATAGGCTTAAAGATAATTAGTTTCCATAATATACTAAACTAGAGTGACTATCTGATTTTCAGCAGTTCCTGGATAGCTTGAGTATGGAATTCATACAGTTGACTTTGGAGCACTTTTCTTTATAATCACCTAATTTGCTCGGTGCTTAGACTTAGAGACTCTTGGTGTAGGAAGGAACTATAAGTTACCCGGTTTCTGACCTCTTGTCTGACATTTGAGTCCCCTTAATAGCATCACTGCCAATTGATGGTGGAACTTTAGTTTTCCAAGAGTCAGTGATGAGATAGATACTTTTTAGTGCTTAAAGCCCATTCCATGTTTGGAGTGCTCGTATTATTTAGAAAGTTATTTTTAATATTAAACTAAAATGTGTTTTTATAACTGTTGGCCTTAGAACCATACAGAATAAATATGATTTTTTTTTCACCTTAAAGTCTCTCACATGTTTAGAACCAACTAATGTTTGACATGGCCTCTCATTCACTAGAATCTTCCTTACTCTTAGCTCAACATTTCCGTTTTAATCAATAGTTACTACTAGACCTGATTTCATGTTTCTCTACCATGCCTGCCAAGTGCCTCTGAATGCATTTGTCCATACACTTTTTTTTTCTTGTGACAGTCTCACTCTGTTGAGCTGGGTAGAGTGCTGTCACATCATAGCTCACAGCAACCTCAAATTTTTGGGCTCCAGTGATCTTCTTGCCTTAGCCTCCCAAGTAGCTGGGACTACAGAGCTCAACACAACACCTGGATAATATTTCTATTTTTAGTAGAGACAGGGTCTTGCTCTTGGTCAGGCTCATCTTGAACTCCTGAGCTCAAGAATCTACCCACCTGGAGTGCTAGGATTACAGGTGTGAACCACCATGCCTGGCCAGTCCATATACTTCTGAAACAGTAGCACCTAGACAGAATGCTGTATATATTCATAGTATGTTGGAACTAGTGCAAAGTAGTTTATTCCATCACCTGCCTTCTTCTGTTCTTGCAGCCTAAAATCAAATTAGCTGCTTTAAATGACCACATCACAAAGTATTCTCACAGCAAACTTATTATTGACTAAAACCCCAGTTGAAATCTTCTCTTAGGGATTATCCATTATAACCAGACTTTCATGCTCTTTTTAACATTTTCTAATATATCTTATATTTCTCCCATCTTCTGGATCTCTAAACATGACAGATCAGCCTTGTTCTTAATCTAAATAACTGACAAAATTATTAAACATGAAAGACCCCCAAATTTTTCCACTGGAAATATTTTACTATGTGGTTTTCATCTTGAGATCCATGAATAGAATCCCAAATTCTATAAAAGCTTGATGATTTGTATGCAAAATGTGTGTATATATTTTTTTTTCTGGGAAAACAAAAGCTCTCTAGCATTCACATCCTTAAAGGTCTGCATGATCCAAAGAATATAAAGGCTCCCACTCTAGAATGGCATCAAAATTCTCTGGCTATGTTCATTCAATTACTTAAAAAGATCTATTTATTTAAATAATTTCCAGCAATGTCTCTCTATCTTGAATGAATGGATGTCATGAAGGATCCTGTCAAATACCTAAGTACTCTTTGCACTCCATAATCTTTGATTGTTAAGACTATTGGCCATATTAGTGAATTGGCTGTATTAGAGAAGTTAATTTGAGCTAACCACCATTTACATTTATAGGTGCTCATAGACATCTGGAGAACACTTAGAGAACTAAAAATAGACCTGCCATTTGACCCTGCAATTCCTTTATTAGGTTTATTCCCAGATGACCAAAAATCGCATTACAACAAAGACATTTGTATCAGAATGTTCATTGCAGCCCAATTCATAATTGCCAGGTCATGGAAGAAGCCCAAGTGCCCAT